>BRZM01003407.1:55433-66696 GCA_033238685.1 Lates japonicus
TAAGAGTTTCAACAAAATGCATTGATCTTCAGAATTACAAGTAATCGATGACAATGTAATCATACTTAGAAATTCAAACACTCAATTAGTAGACCTTGTTTTCATGCTGATGTAACATACAGGTGCTATGATCACTAGTCCTTACCTCAGTGATATCTGGGACCATACTCACAAATTGCCATGATGTATGCCCAGCTATATCTTGTTGGTATTCAGAGTGGAGGTCCATCAAAGTTTTGGTAAGAGAATATCGATGTTAGAATTTGCGTGTCTGCAGCAGCTTTTTGTTTGATGGTCTTCTGGTGGTTTGACAACTAGTTCTCTCTGCCAGAGTGATGCTTTGAACCTCACACGCTTTTCTTTCTTGTATTTAAGCTTCTTTTGTTTCTCTTTCCAGCTTCTTAGTTTGGCCTTTAACTGGTTTGGTGAGTTCCGTGATGAGGCTGCTGTAGACGGACTTGGGTGGGTTAGTGCCGTGGCCGTAGGACAGGTAGCTTTTGTTACAGATATTTAGTTTGCTTGAATTTTCACCTTTCGTTCTCTTTCACGATATTCGTTAATAAATCAAACAAATATGGTTTCGATTACAACACATTGAATTAACAGTTCATCAACTGCCTCTTCAAAATACAAGGGGCTCAGGAAAGGAGTTGCATCGCCCAGGCAGCAACACGCATTTAGCAACATGTTAAATGATGTCATGACATTAGCACGAGCACAGGCATCGAGATCAATCCCGCACATTCTTGTGCCATTTACACTTCCACGCCTTTTGAAGCCCCTCGCAGCTTTATTTCTTCTTTCTCTCAGCGATCTTCCCGATCTCCGTTCGGTTTCATCCGGTTTAACCTTTCCTCTCGTCCTTCTCGATTGCCGAACCCCGAGGGTCACTGAAAATCAATCGATCGTCAACATCCTTCAATAACAACACAGTTATTGCGGTTGCCTGTTGCCCAGATTTTGTGTCTGTTCGCCTTGCAACAGTACGGTCTGCCGAGTAAACACAATCACGGGCAGCACCGTCATTGTCATCAGCCTTGAACTCACCACATCATCAAACGTCAGCTTTCGTCAACGTCGACTCAACTTCATCTGTGACCTCAAAATCAAACATTCTCAATTTCCAGTGACAACACACAGTGACCGAAATGATTACGTGACCGTTTCCGACAGAGCAGAATGCGTTAACAAGGATTCAACCTTTCGACAGCGTCATCTGGGATTTCGGTCTTTCCGAACAAATGATTCCATGTTCATGAACATCGACGACCACGACTATTAGTCCTGCGCATTTAAAACTCATTCAAATCTGTCAACATCATCCCCACAACAGTTACCGCATGAAAACATGCGCCGCCTGCACGCGCAGCGGTCTGTTCAGCACCGAGCGAAGACCAGCACCCGCCACAGCAAATCAATCAACAATCAAACAGACCGTAGCCAACCAACACTGTGCCAACATCACCCTACCGTCAATCGACCGGCCTGCAGCCCGCCCCACTGCCCAGCCCGCGCGGAACACCCGGGGCCCGTCGACAGCACCTTGCTCGCGCTCATCAACATAACAAACGTCAAAACCGCACCCGGCAGACGACGAAACGAGAACCGAACGAAACCACGAGTTCGATCACATGGCAACCAACTGCCTTGTGCGGCGACTTCATTCGGTTTCAATACACGCACGTGAGTTCCGTCCTGCAGTTGTTAGCAGAAGCGTGTCAGTAGTACACGCCACAGTACGCCACACAGCCTGTTGCCAGCAGTATCTGCGCAGCGGTCATCTCAACAGATATGTGTTGAGTGTGTGGTGTGTGTGAGAGCGACAGAGATGAGTATCTGAACATCCTGTGATGACCAGGTCACCATTCAGGCCCCCGTCCAGTGCCCGAGATTGTAACAGCACACAGACCATATCATTTCCACACAATACGTTAACATAAGTTCGTCTCAGCGTATCCAACAACGCCATGTTATGACAGCCGTCTGCTGTCAGCAAGAGAGTTACCTGCCGTGGCCAGTGGTCTGTTCACTTTGGTCAGAGGAACAGCTCATTTGTCAACGGTCTGTCTGCCCATCCACTGCACACACACATCTCCCACGTGAGCACACCACACACACTGCTACCAGCAGGCATTGAAACGGAACAGGGGACGCCTCATTCACCACGCCCTCCCCTCCCTCTCCACGTCTATCGTTCGCTTGAGTTTTTCTTTTCTCCTTTCTTTATGCGCCCTCGTTTTTCCATTTTCCTTCCAGCCAGAGAGCGGGAAGAAAATGAGAAAGGTTTATCAAACGAAAGAGGGAACACCGCAGACGTTTCGACAGCCGAGCAAAAGCCCGACTAATTCAAACAAATGCCGAGATTTTTCAACGCCACCCATCATTAACGTTCCACAAAACAATCATGAACGCCCTTCACCCGCCCACGCACCAGCACAGTCCTGTCCTCAGTGACGCAGAAAATCAGTCCGAAGATCTTCAGGCCGATTGCCCGCTCAAATGTCCAGAACGCCCTGGCAGCCGCTCTTCACCTGTAAAATCAGACCCGTCAGTTCATCTGCGTATCTGGTTGCAAACAGGGAGTATCAGCACAGCTATCCAAGACGATAACCGAGTTTGAGTTGAACCACTAACATCATTGGCGAGCTCACCACGCCCATCATCCGCCTGCGGCCCGTCAACGAAGAGGCAACGAACAGTACTCTCCAGACCTAAATTTCACAGTCACAACCAAATGGTTGGAAGAAGTCAAAATAAATTAACAGTTTTTAGCTCAACAGAAGGGACTTACGTACGCAATTATTTTTTTTCCCATCTTACCGGCTGGTCAGGAACACACCGCCTTCCACAATGAAACATCATCAGTCATCCTCATCTTGACAAGAAACCAACAAGACGAAATCGAGAAGACAAATTTTACTTTTTGAAAAATGCACATCAGTTGGTTTGCCTAATTTGCGTCATTGTTCTCTTCAACAGATACCAAAATCTCGACAGATCGATCACCAGCCCATCAGCGGGGACTGTGTAGTTCAATGCATACACTTCGTTGACAGTTCAGCTTCCTTTAGCGAGCGAACTGTACCAGCGAATCTCGAAAATGGGACTGATACGAATGCCTGGTAGTTCAGGTGCGGTGTTAAAAGTCTGACAGAGGTACCACGACCCTTAATCCTGAGTAACGAAACTGTTCATGTTGGCGATTACCAGTTTCAATGAGTGACCACATTGTGCCAAGACACTGCTAACGTATCTGTTCATCCACGCCAGTTGTCATGTCCACATCAGCAACAAAACAGTTCCGTCGTCACCAAAAGCCTCATCTGTCAGGGACTGAAAGAGTTTTACAGAGCCCACACCACTGTGCCCAGAGAGTGCAGCCATTGCGGTTCTCAGGAGTCTCTGGAGGCCGAGCATTCACATCGCCGAGCCCGCGATGCCCAGCCGATCTCACCCACACATAGCTTAATGATTGGTCTTCATTTGCCCAATTTCTATTGGCCACTTCATTACACCGTCACGTTACTGCTTCCTCATCCATCCATCCACCGTCATTCCCCGCGGCGGGGTGACTTGACAACCGGCAGGCTGCCTCTGATGATCGCCGTCCATCACAGGCATTGCCATCGTCCATTTCACCAGCCAGTGAAGGGCCTTGAATCGAGGCACAGTTCCGTGCATATCTGCGTACTGACCATTGCACCAGAGCCGGTCACCAGCACAGGAGTGCAGTGCATGCGTGCAAGAACACTGCCCAGTGCCGGGATACCTGCCTGGCACATGAGTCAATGTGTAACCTCACGATCCACAGTCATACCGCAGCCCACCGCCGACGCCGCCAGAGCCACAGGACCGAGAGCGCTGGAAGCAGCACTGGGGAGTAGCTGGGGAAGGTTGAAGTTGGTAGATTATTGGTAAGAGAAAGTTGCAGTATTGAAAGAAAGAGCCTGAGACAGACACAGCCCTAACACTTCAACATTGTGCTGTTGCCAAAGTAGTTATTTCCTAGCCTCTCTGTCCCACCCCCACCTCTTCCATACACAGACACACATATACATACATAGTTCTGCTTTGGTGTGGCCCAGAACAATAAGGGCTCATTTGGTGAAATGAATCTGTAGGCCACTGAGGCTCTTCCTCTGAGGAGCTTAATCACACTCGAACTAATGACGAAACTGTGTGTGTGTGTGTGTGTTTGTCATACAGAGTGCGCAGGACAGAGAGCTAGAGAGTGCTCAGCTGCTTTTGCAAGGCAACTCAAAGCAGTATTTTAGGAAATTCATCTGGCCTATTTAGGGGCTGTGGTCTGCCTATAGATGCTTTTCTTTCAATGCCTTATAACCCCTGCTTACCAATGCATCCTACACCAGCCTTCCCCAGCCTTCCCCAGCTACTCCCAGTGCTGCTTCCAGCACTCTCAGTCCTGTAGCTCTAGCAGCATCAGCAGTGACTGCAGTACTGGTATGGATCATGGTAATTAATGGATTTACACATTGAGCTCATGTCAAACACATGCCAAGGGCAAAGAGCTATCCCAGCACACCATGACGATTAACTTCTTACACGCATACACACACACACTCATACAACACTGGTGAATACAGCTCTGAGTCCACCTGTGTAGGTCCAGTACACCCAGATACACACACAGACTATTACCTCAATTTAAAGGCCCTTCACTTGGGCACAGAGATGGGTAAATGGATAATAATGATAGCAATACCCTGTGATGGACTGGCGATCTATCCAGAGCATACCACACCTGTTGGGATTTGCTCAAGTCCACCCCCACGACCCTTAAGGGTAAGCAGTATTGATAATGGATGGATGGATGAGAGCAATAACAATGACAATTGTAATAGTAATAATATTAATAGAAATTAGACTAGAAGTAAGACTAATCATTTAAAATATAATAGCTAGGTGTTTAGCGGGATCGTAGAAGCAGCTGGAGGCACAACATCGCAGAAAACTAGCTTGATAGCTGAATGCTCAACCTCCCATCCTACTCTTGGAGACTCTAGGAACCACCAGTAAGCCTGCACTCTGGGAGCACAGTGTTCTAATAGAGCTCTATAAGGCTCTTTCAGATACAATGGTCCCTGACCATTAAGGGCTTTTTGGGTGAGCAGTGAGTATTTATTTATTTTTATTCATTTATTTGATATGGACATGACAATAACATTGGATAGACAAGATGCATTGCTTGAGTGTCTTAGCACAAGTGCTAATTCGCCATTTAAAATTTAGTGTCCTTAACATAGACAGTTTCATTCTCAGAAGTTAAGTTCATGTGAACACCTCTGTCCAGACTTTAACCACTTTTTGAGGCTTCTGTTAAAGATGTTCATATCAGTCCCCATTTTCAGTTCACTGGGAGGGGAGTTCCACAGTTTCGCTCCTTTAAAAGAGAAGCTGGACTGTCCAACAGAAGTCTTATACATTGGAACTACACAGTCCCCACTGATAGAGCCTTGAGTGATCGGTCTGTCAGAGTTTTGACATCTGGTAACCAGAGAAGAGAACAGTGATGACACAGAGTTATTTAAATATTTCAAAACCAACTTTAGTGTACTAAAATTTTTCAAAAGTAAAGAGTTTGTCCTTTTTTATGATTTCACAGTGATGCCATCTTATTGGTTTCTTGTCAAAGACCTTGATTGCCTGCTTATATAATGAGATGACTGATGATGGTTTTATTGTGGAAGGTGACGTTTGTGACCACGATGTTATGCAGTAAGAAAGATGGGAAAAAATAATTGCATGCATATATGATAAGTCCATTCTGATGAAGCAAAAGCAGTTCAGGTTTGTTTTGACCTTTTTACATACATTTTTAACACTTGGCTATGAAATTTTAAATTAATGTCTAGAATAATACCCAAGTACCTTGTTTCATTTACCTCTTCATTTATTTAGGTACACCTTAAATGTACTGTTTGAGGCCGTTTTGTTAATAGAGAAGCATGTGGAAACTGTTTCCTTAATATTTAATGTTAAATGAGACAACTCAAACCAGTTATAGATGTTGGATAAGGCCTGTGTCAGCTACTGTCCTACCAGGCTTACTGTTTTAGCAGATACACAGATGACTGTGTCAAATTCTGAATTTTACAGGGAACCAAGGTAGAAGAGCTAACACAGGAACATTCTGGATCAGTGAGAGAGACTTATTTAGGCAAACAATAACTACAGTAGTCCAGCCTAGAAGTAACAGATGCTTGGACTAGTTTTTCTGCATCCTTTTGAGACAGGATATGCCTAATTTTGGCAATATTAGGCAGGTGGAAAAAGGCATTCCTTGAAATTTGTTTTATGTGGAACAATTGTGAATGTTAGGTAAAAAACATTAAAAAAAATCTCTCAGCCATTTTGACAGGTGGTCAGGTAGCTACATAACATCAAAAAACGTAATCTTGCAGGTGAAATGTTCCCTCTTTCATTTGTCTAAACCTTTTCTCATTTTCTTGCCCCACCATCTCTCCTCTAAACAGGAGAAAATGGGAAAAAATAAAGAGGGAAAGCATAAAAGAAGGGAGAAAGAAAACTCAATGAGAGCAGTAAATAGACATGGAGGAGGAGAGGAGGAAGAGGGCTGTGGAAGTGGATAATTAATAAGTAATTTGGCATCCCACTCTGATTGTATTCCTCCATTTTAAATACCTGCTAGCTTAGCTGCCTTGTCTTGTGTGTGTGTATGTGTGTGAGTGTGCTCACGTGGGGAGAGAGAGAAAATGTGTGTGTGTATGCAAGTGGATGTGACTGAGATAGATGACCATTGGTAAATAGAGCTATTCCTCACAACCAAAAGTGAGCAAGACCACTGGCCACACAGCAGAGTAGTGTAAACTCTCTCCCACTGTTGTAAGGCAGCTGTAGCATCTCATAGCACTATGGCATTTATTGTTGAATATACACTATGAGACTTGAGATTATATTAGCTTTAATGTGTGTATGTGTAAATGATATGGTCTGTGTGCTTGCTATGTGAGTACAATCTCAGATCACTGGAGACTCTGGGGGCCTGGATAATTATTTTCAGTACATCACAGGGATTATTCAAGATACTCATCTCTGTCACTCTCACACACACACACACCTAAGCACACATATCCTATCTACTGTTGGATCAATAATGCATCACTGGATACTGCTATGTAGCAAAACAATGGTAATATTACTATGGCTGATTGTACTTTCCCCAACTACCATACCTGCAGCTTAACCCTGACTTACCTGTAGCTGCAGGACTGGACTCACACAATGTGATATTATGGTGCAATGTTACGAATTGCTACACAGTTGAGAAACCAGGTCAAAGAAGTCACCCTTTTAAAGGCAATTCATGGTTACCATGCCTGCATGGCAGTGAGGCTCCATGTGATTTCATTCAATTCTGTTTCATCATCTGCCTCGTGTGGAATGGGGTTACGGTTTTAATATTGTTTATTTATGTTTATTAAAACACAAAGAAAAACTAAAAATTACTATCAATGATAATGAAACTTGGTATTTTGACCCCCCAGGTTATTTCCACACTGAAACTTTAAACAATGAGCCTTGAACTCTTACCAAAACCAGTCGGGCTAATCTTGAAGAGGGTAAAATTGCTAATGTGTTAACTGTGTTAATTGCTCTGAGAAGTCTGTTTGGATTTGTTAATTTGGTGATTACTACTGTGGTAGGATGTACGATAACCACTCAGTGCTTGCTAACTAGTTGCTGCACGTGATTTAGGCTAGCACATATTTTCATGCAGCTAAGCTTGTTATGAGTTAATGTTGAGCAAAAAAGGTTTAAAAGATAAGGTTTTTTAAAATGCACAAGTTTCCTATAATAATAATCACAGTAAATTACCATCAGTAGTTTCATAGACAACTATAGGGGTCCTTTTATTAAGAAGAACAGGAAGTCCCCCAGATATTTGACTGTCATCTGAAGGTTGGAATCTCTTATTAATTTAACACATTTCATACTTTCTGTCAAACAATTCACATGTCCATTTTTTTGGTCCTGTGGTGTGACAGCTCTACTTTCAGAAAATTAAAATATTAATGTTTAAATATTTTAAAAAAAATCACAGAATAAAGTTAAAATCGGTATATGTATTCAGTTAGCAATAGCTAATGTTTGGTAATGTATGGTAAGGATTCAAAAGGCTACAATTGTGTAAATGTCCTGTTGTGTGACAGTACTGCCTTGTGGTGTGACACACTCAACTTAGTTGTGTTACTGGTTACAAGGCTGATGTTTTTAAAATCTAGGCTGCTTAAAGTATTTGCTCCCCTGTGCTATCATTATTTGTTGTGAAAGGAATGTTAACAGTCAGTGAGAAATGTTTTCAAAGTATTTTTTTCAAAGTTTTAACAATGATCAAAGAAAGGACAAGGAGGTACCAGGAAAGGTTAAACCAGATGAAACCTGGCAGGAGATCCAGGAGATCCTTAGGGAAAGAAGAAAGTAAATACGAGGGGGCTTCAAAAAGTTTGTGGAAAATGTAAATAGCTAAAATATATGCCGAGATTTTGATCTCAATGCCTATGCGTTCTCGTACTAATGTGTCCTCTTTTATGTTCTAACATGAACCCTTAAGTGATGCGTGTTGTTGCAAAACCATTTTCAACTTTCCTTTCCTGAGCTTTGACCCTGTAAATATTTAGGAGGCAGTTATTGAGGCTTTATTTAATTCTGAAAATAATAACATTGTCAAGAATACATATAACAACTTTGATTTATTAACAGATATCATGAAAAGAAGGCAAAGGTGGGAATTCAAGCAAGAAATATAAACTGTCTGCCAAACAAAAGCTACTAATCCTGCAGCTCCAAGTTTCACAGCTACTAACCCACCCAAGTCCATCTACAAAGCAATACTCATCACAGGAGAACTCACCAAACCAAGTTAAGAGCCAAACTAAAGAAGCTGGAAAGAGAAAACAAGAAGCTTAAATGCTGAAAGAAAAGCAGTAATGAGAGTTCAAAAGCATCGCTCTGGCAAAGAGAACTAGTTGTCAAACCCGCAGAAGACCATCAAACAAAAAAGCTGCTGCAGACACACAAATTGCAACATCGTGTTCTCACCAAAACTTTGATGGACCTCCACTCTGAATACCAACAAGAATGTAGCTTGGAGCATCACATGTCATATTGGCAATTTGTAAGGTATGGTCCCAAAGATATCACTGAGGTAAGGACTAGTGATCATAACACCTGTGCATGTTATCAGCATGAGAACAAAGGTCTACTAATTGAGTGTTTGGTCTACAAAGGTATGATTGCATTGTCATCGATTACTTGTAATTCTGAAGATCAGCAATGCATTTACAGGCAGTGTACCAACTGCTGCTTTGAGGAGGTGCAGCTCAACTCACACAACCCTGCTGAATTGGCAAAGTGGGAGCAGTGGCAGAGGTGACTGTGGGAGAAAAGGTCTACAAAAACTGGGTGAAGAAGGGGGTGAGTGGAACAGTGGGACAACTTGCAGAAACCTTTCAGCGTGACTTGGAAACCATAGCTGCTCATCAGTTTAACTGAAAACGTAAAGCAGGGAAAATCACAGAGATAAAATAAAACTTGCAGAATGAGAGCTATGCCATTATCTCAAAATCTATGTGGCATGATGATGCTGTGTGGGCTCACGTAAAGCCAGTCATTGAAGACCTGCAAAATCAGCACAGCACACAGTTTCAGTCTTTCCACATCATCAGTGATAACCCTGTAAGGCAATATCGAAACAAGACAAACTGTTTCTTTTTGAGTATGGGGTAATTTAACTGGGGATTAAAGAGTGTCACATAGAATTACAGTGAACGAAGCCATGGAAAAGGTGCTCCTGATGGGGTTGATGCTGACTTGAGACACGAGGGCAGAGGCTCAGAGAATCAACTGGAAAAGTTACTGCAGTGTAGAGCAGAACTGTCTGGCGTTGAGTGGTGAGTGAGCCTGGCTTTTAAACTGAAGATGATTGAGAGCAGGTGTGCCAAGCAACCGGACCAGACTGTGCTCTGTAAGAGAGCACAGCACCCACATACCCACACACGGGAGACACGAGGGAGGAAACCAGGGAATGACATTTGTGACATTCTAGATGCAAAAAGACTATATCTACTCATGTTCCACAAACACACACAGACACAGACACACACACACACACACACACACACACACCCATAGTTCTGTTCTTTGACTCTAATGAGCTGCAGTCAGATCCGTGCTCATTCAATCATCGGATCAGCTGTCCTGATCTCCTCAGGTATGAGGCAGCCGGTGTTGATCCTCCTGTTGCCCTTTATGTGGACAGTGGTTGCTGCAAGGAGGTGGGACAGTCAAAGGCCAGGTTCAGTGGGTGGCCAGATATCATCATCCGCTTAGACATCTGGCATTTCATTGATGCGCATCAGCTGTACCCCACTTTCATGGCACGCATGTCAACTTGCATTTTTGAATGGGATGCAGCTGATGTTGCTAAACTAAAAAGGTTTTGTTTGTTGTAAACTTGTGGGCCCCCAGAGACCATGAATGGTTGTTTTGAACTTGTAACTTGTGTTTTCTATTGTTTACTTTTTCCCATGTTGCAGGAACCTCTTACATTTAACATCCTGTACTATTCTTTCTTTCAGGAAACAGTGTGAACATGCTCAACTTCCAGATTTACCTTGGAAGGGGTAAATCAGTGGAACCACGATCGAGCTGCTGCTGCTATTGCAACTGAACCAACAGTTGGTTCATTTTGTGAATAGCAATTATGAGAGGGTGTTTGGCAAAAAAAGGGTCCCAATGTTCACAGAACTGTTTGAATTTTTTTCTGACCCAACAGAGAAACGTACCCAGCAGAGGAACCAGGAGCTTTTTGTTTATGCTTTTTCTGACAACTGTGATGGTTTGGCAATTTTAGCTGAAAGGTGACAGGTTTGCACCCCATTTTTTTGTCATATTTATGAATTGTAGTAATTCTGTAATTCTGTAAAGTAATAAAATGCAAATGACAACAAACCAACTAGTGTGTGTCTGTTAGGAACCAAGCAGTCAAAGGACAAGTGGACACAGGTTTTCTTTTTAAAAATGAGTTTTATTTTACCCTAAATATACCAAAAAAAAAAAAAAATGCCAAGAGGCTGAAGCACATCTGTCATACAGACAGGTGGAACGATCTGGTGATAAGTAAAGAGAAGGCCAGGGTAGAACACAGTTGCATTGATTAGCAGATGGTGAACAGGTGTGTATGAGAACTCCTCCAGCAGGAGCAGGTGAGTACCACGCCCAC
>BRZM01003408.1:0-39515 GCA_033238685.1 Lates japonicus
TTGTGGGTTGAAATGTGAAATGAGAGAAGTTTATTAGTTTGTCAATTGTTAGACATACAGAGGTGTCAGAGATTAGGTCTGTGAATGTGATTTATTGTATGTGTGTGTGGTTGGGTGTGTTAGAGAATGAGCACACTGATATGCTGCTTTACTATTATATTGGGAAATATTGAAGCCTCATTTTACCTGCTGAATTGTAGTGAATATTTAAATAAATACAGTAAATGTCAATTTAGGGTTTCATTACAAAGTGAAACTTCCACTACATAAAGGAATGATTGTGAGAGTTATTTTTGGTATTATGAGCTAATAAAACTGTCACTCTGATTTTTTTAAATAGTGAGTCAAGAATGACTCAATAAATGAATAACCAGCATTTTAAAATGAACCTTTTCTCATATGAGATTCTTGATCTAAAAGACTAGTAAGAGTATTGAAAGAATACATTTTCTCACGAGTACTTCCTCGTAGCAAAGCATGACTTTTTGGAAGCAGTTCTAAATTTTTTTGCAGGTTTAACAGCTCTCTGTAAACTGTGTAAACACATGCTGTGAATCTGCCGAAGGCTTGGGTGTGATCTCACTAGGACAAAATATGAGGATGTTTTAAATAAAATACCTCAGTTAAAGACTACTTTCAACTTTTTATGCAAAAGTTAAACTGAAAATGTACATTTAAAAAAAAAACAAAAAACGTTCTGCTTTTCTGCAGAATGAGAGTCACTGTTTAAACGAAGAACTGTACTTACTTTATTACTTTACTACTACTTAGTTACTTTACTAAGTATTAATCAAGGGTATTAAAAGTACTATTAAATGCATTAAAACTTTTGATAGGTTTTTGAGTCTCTTAAATGTGGTTATTAAAGAGTTATAGTCTACAATTGTTTTGACTTCTCTGCTAACTTAAATGCCAATGTGATATGAATATACCTGTTTAATATATATGTATAGGCCAGTAATATATAAATAGTCATTTTATGGTCCAAACCTCCTACACATTTGTTGCTGATAGCTCCATTTGAAGAATCCATTCTTGTGTTACATTCTCATTGTGTATGTGTGTTTGTGTGTCAGGGTGTGTTGACAAAGTTCTGTGATTGTGTGGCTTGGTGAGATAGCCTGAATGGCTCGCTAGGAATGTCAGAGATAGCATCTCTCTCAGATTAGTGCAATGGCAGCTGGACACGGGAACACCTCAGACACACACACACACACACACACCATAAACACACACACACACAGAAAGCCATTTTATCATTTTGTTGTCTGACATTATCAGTCATACAATAGCAACATATCTTCCAGTTCACAAAATTAACATTTTTTGAACAATTCAGATTTGTGCACTGTGTGCACAACTTCCATGCATGTCTGCATAATTCAGTAATTCTTGCAGTTTAGACAAGAACGTCTGGCAAGGGGTTTTATGATATGACACCTCCACATAACAGGTTTGAGGATTCCCCTGTGGGCATACTTGGAGTTGTGATTTACAGGGTGTGAACAGGTATCAGATGACAGAGTCTCTTGCCTCCCTGCCCTCCTTCTGCTTTCATGTAAACTCATGGGGGGTCATACTGTGTGTGAGTGTGTGGGTTTATGTGAGTAATGGTGCTTTTCCTAGAAGTATCTGCTTCTTATAATATCTCCCTCTCACACAGAGAGACACACAGATGCCAGCCTTTGAAGTAGATTCCCTCAGGTGTGTGTATTGATTTGCGAGGCAGGATGTGACTCAGAGTTTAACAGAGTAAGCTTAACTAAAAAAGAGAAATAACCAGTACAAACTAGTTACATTACAGACCAGTGCTTGCCAAACTGGTCTTGAATCCCCACCAAAGTGAGAAATTATTTCATTTATTACCTGTTAACGGTCTAGCTAGGGGCATTATTTAGTAACAAGGATTTTACTGGAGCATTTTTATTTAAGTAGTAGCAAAGATGCCTCACATATCCACTCTGCATCATCAAACCACAAGTCCAGCTTGTACTCTGAAAGAACCTATTGGTTTCTTAAATTAAATCTGTAAAGAGCATGAATACTATCAGTGTGAGGCCAGCTGAAAAGAAGTTAAATTAGATTCTTTAAGCTGCTGAAAAGAATAAATAATCCTGCACTAATCTTTATTCTTCTGTAAGATGAAAAATATATCTAGACAACACATTTATGTTGTAAATATAACCAAACTAATTCTGTGAGGCGCAGCTCCTATCTAACTATTATTTGAGAAAAATCCCGGTTTATTAAATCCATCACGTTGTGTATGAGCAGGTCCTGTGTGTGTGTGTGTGTGTGTTTTAGAGGGCAGTGTAGAGCCCAAACCCAAGGGCTAAGTCCCTCGTCAGCTGTCTCTGTATATCAGATGGAATGAAAACGAAAAACGAAGAATGGCGGCTGAAAAAAAGGAAATGGCTCAAATATATGCACATGCAAAAATAGTGGTGAGCTCCAGTGATAGCAAACATGCATGCAGTATACCTTCTTCCACAGTAAAACAGATGAGCAGGGTGTGGGAATCATAGAGACTCTCTAGAGTTTATATAATGCTGAAAATTAATCCAGATTATATGATTGTTGGTAAATATTGTGATGATTGTAATCATAACTTGTTGTGCCCCAGTTATTTCAGGAACATTGTTGCTTCAGACTTCAATAATGTTCTTATTAACAGTATGTAAATTTGTAATACTTCTTTAATCAGTATTCAGCCTTGTCTCATGGTGACAGGAAGTAGAAGCCACAAACTCATTCAGGCAAGCAGCAGTGTGAACCAGCTCTCGTTCTGTCATATACACACATATACACAAACACACACAGACAAACACTCCTACGGTACACACCACTCGTGTGTGGTGACCGAGTAAGCTAGACATTTAGAGTGCCACCTCTCTTAGAAAGTGACATCAAATTGAGCTTTCACACAGTGGCCTTATAAGCCCAGGCCACTGAACACTTTATTTTCCAGACCATGTTGAGGCTGTCTTTAATACACATTATACACTGCACTCATAATACATCTGTGCACAAGTACTTTGGGTGCTGTGCAGATTTATTAAAAATCCCATAGTGTCAAATGTCCATCTTCAACTCATGTTCTCTTTACTTGTGGTTATATTTAGACATTAAGTCATGGAAGATATCTATGGAGGCACAAAGATCTTTCAGTTTTCTTTCTTCATGATTCTATCTGTTGTGAAAGAGCGCTGGCAAGATGTCTGACATGTTTTTTATTCAGTCATTTTCAAGAAGGATTTTAAAAATGATTTGTAATGGGTGCATCACAGATTATTTCAGGGTCTGACAAAAAGCTATATCTACGGTATAAATCTCTCCAATTACAGTCTGAAGCAGTGATGACTGGAACACATTAGCTTGTGTGGTTGGAGTTAGAGCTGGGCAAAGTCAGCATTACTGGTTATCAGTTCATCCAATATTGTGATGATATCATGTTGTAATCATGTTGTTGTTGCACAAATTTTCACTGTGCAAATTAATGATTCTGTGCAAGTTGTGGTTAAAAACAAAATTAGTCAGTAAACTTTTGTTGTTGATTATGATGATTTTTTACAGACTGTGCTTGTTTTGAATTTTGTATATACAATCACTTTTTTCTGGAGATGTTAGTGTGATGTAATACAAAGCTCTTATCAACTTCTTTTCTATTCACACATACATTTATAACTTCCTTCCCTGTCCATTTCAAAGTCAAAGTTTCTGTAGATGGATCCCACCCATTGTCCCAACTTTATCACTGACATCCTTGCCTCACCAGACTCCAGTGAGGTCAGCGTTTCCCTCAGTGCTCTGTCCATGTGACCTCTCATAATCATAGGTCCACATAATGGTAATGTAGGGATATTAAACTGCCTACAGTTGTTTTACAGCCACACCGTCCTTGGACAGTGAACAGCTCCACATGTGTTGCCCAAACCCTTAAAGTAACAGAGTTAGAGTAGCTGGAGGCAGGCACAGGCAAATGTTGACATTAAAGGCGCTGCCAATTTTTCAGTTGTGCTGTCTGCTTTTGTTAAATCCTCCTCCTACCAACAGACTCGTCTGTCACAGCCTCCCAACAGCACAAGGATATCATTTGGGTATATGGCGATGACTGCAGCACTTCCAGGGGAAGTGATCTCTCACTGTGTGTATGACGCAGGATGAACCTCTCACTTTTCTCTTACGTTTCTGGCCATGTTACACCAGGAAGAGTCATTTGTCTTTTCACATATCTGAGATAATTATAGTAAGCCCCGAGACAGTTAATACTGCGTACCTTGCTCAGCAGCAGTTAGATCACACCAGATATCCCAGCAGCGGTACATGTCTGCTTTCAAACCTGCAACTGGAATGCAAATTAACAAGGATGTAGATTGAAACCCTTGATGTTTTCTTTGGATCTGAGCTGAGAAATGATTATGGGTTAATGATTTTATAAAGTGTAAACATCTTATCATGAACATGTTACAATCTAGATTGTTGTTTCAATGTTTAACAAGGTAGTTGAGATCAGATCTAGGTCGTATCGGTATTGGCTACTTAATAAAAACATTCTCCTTCTACTAAAGTTGGCAGGAGTAGGAGGCAATCTTCCTGCAGGGCCTCCTGAGGGTCAGACAGGATCCACCCCAGTTAAGTGTCCTTGAAGCCGAGATAGTCTCCAAGGCTTCTGCATGTATGGAACTGACCCCGACGCCCTAAGGATTAATCAAGCATGATATTACATTCTTTGTGGAATATTAAAGGAACAGGATGAGGAGTAAATGCAAAGGCAATTTTTAGGCGATTAGGTTTTAACTTGTTATGTCACCGATCACCCTGACAACTGCTATAAAGACCTACCAGTGTTAAGCCTGGAAAAACACACATTCACCAGTCACATTTTCCTCCTTCTGTCTCTTCCTCCCTTGGCAAGTTTACAGATCTTCTCTCTGTTATTCACTCCATGTCGTCTTAGCTCTACTTAAAAATTTTATGGTTTCTGGGCCTGTGGACACACCTTGTATGATAAAGGCTCATTGTTATTTGTTGGTGAAGATTCACATTTGCATAGATCAGGTTTTTGTCCATTCACCTAAAAAACACAGACCACAAAGGTTTATTGTGAACTAGATTGCTGTGCATCATGCTGCAATGAGGAATGTAATTCATAAGAGAATTATTTATTTCTTTAACAAGTAGGGGTATGTTGTAATCATCTTCTTGACTCAAAATCACTCATTTCAGTTGCTTGTATTGATGAAATGGCACAATTAAGCTAGCTACTCTTTCTTGCTGCAGGCTCTGCCAAACTTACCATTATTCCTAATATTTTATGTCAGTTAACAGTTCTTTTTTTCATCCCCATGCGTGCTTGTCTGGTGCCTTTTTTGTTTACATACAATAAGTGGTGTGTCGAAGCAGATTAAAAGAGGATTAACCTTCACTCACTGCCAGAGGACACACTACCAGCCTGTTAGCACACACATAGGCATATATGGGTTTACACACACACACTTAAATGAACTAATCCCACATAGACACTCAGGCATTTGTTGTGAACAACACAATAGAAACTGCCCTTTCTATGGATTTCCTTCCTTTGTTGAATCCGGATTATTTTAGTGGCCACCACAATTGTGAGCAGGAGGTGAAAACAGGGAGCTCAGCTCAAACTAAAGCACTTACCTCAACGGTCAAAACATCCTTGAGTTTATGACTTTCTCAACCCAAGTCCAAATCCATCCCACTGCAGGACCAGGCTAGCCAAAGGTTCTGCTCCTGTGGTCATGTAGAGGACCCACTGTGAGAAACAGAGATGAGATCTGAGAACAAACAAAACTAGATGTCTGTCTTTCAGCTGTTCTAATGACTATGATTGCCCTCACCTGTGTTAAATCAGATCAGTTGTTAATTCGTTAGCATGGATCACCAGCTAGCTCTGCAACTGGCACAGATGACGTACTGTATACTAAACACACACACAGATGATGTGGGGTTAAATATGGAAACTGGGGCAGTGTCTCTGACCAGCATGGCTTTGTGGTTGAGGCAGTAGGCAACAGTCTTTCCTGCGACACCTGGTCTCAGTGCTGAGGCTCATTTACTGCTGCTGATACACTTTGGCAGTCAGGCATGTAATGAGTATGCCTATGTATAATTTATTTATATTCTGTCTTGAAACCAACATTGCTCAATACAAGTACAGTTGTAAAATGTTATATGTTTATATTTGATGATATGCTGACTGATTCAGTAATTCATACTTCATGAGTAGATATTATTGATTAGCTTACTAACGTGATGACCTTCAATGTTTTTGATTAAATGACTGCTTGTCCAGTTGACATACCTAATAGGATATCTAACACTAGACTGGCCAATAAGACTGTGTTTAGAACAATAACCCTCCCACTTCTTTATGCTGTAGAAAACATTTTCAGCTGCTTCAACATCTAATGCGTGCACAGCTGAACAATACACACATATGTCATTGTTGGTATCTAATTTCAAAAATCATGGGTATTAATCTACTTTCCAGCAGATTTTGGAACCAGATTGAAGGGTTTGCTCCTATTTGCCCACAGTAGAAATGCCCCCATGTCCACTGGATCAGTTGTGTTGCGTTCTGTTTTTTTTTTTTTTTTTTTTGAGGAGACAAACGGCTTCTCATCATTTCTTCTTTTGAGAAGCTGTTTTGCTGATAGAGTAGCTCACAGCTCTGAAACATGGTATCTTGTATTGTCTATAAAACCTGCATTTTATTGTCAGTTTACTATTTAGTAGTGACATAGTTATTGACTCTGCCTAGCTTGTTTGTTTATGTTACTCTTCTCAACAGAATCTGTAGACAGGGTAGGAATTTTACATTTTCCTTATACACTGTTCAGGAAATACAAAATAACAATAAGGGTGGCGTGCTGCATATTGTAATTAAAGCAAAGGGAAGTACAAAGTATCTGTCCAGCATTGATCATGAAATGACAAATGTACTTTCCTCTACCTTATAAAATATAACAAATAATCAGCAGAACAACTCAAAACTATATTTGAAATGAGTCTATCACTTGTATACGGGGTTAGTGAGGTCAATGCAGATTTTTGTTTGTTGATCTTCCACTTCATCCCAAAAAGGTCCTGGGTGGGGCTGAGGTCAAAATATGTGCAGGCCAGTAAAGTTCTTCCACACCAAACAGGGAAAATCAACTATGTGGACACTGTGCGTGGGACATCGTCATGATGAAACAGGAAAGGTCTTCTTCAAGCTGTTGACACAAAGGTGGGAAGAACACTCTAAATTATGTTATTACTGTAAATTTTCCTTAAGGTTGGCCCCAGTGTAATGACAAACTATTGCCAGTTAAGTGGTAAATTATATACAATTAGACCTCTACAGCACCAGGTCAGTCAATGAGCACAAACAGATTTTAAAATATTGTTTGGGTTGGGTGCATTGTGATGCTCTGTGCCTGATTGCTGGCAGGAAGTAGATACATAATCCAACAGATGGGGCTGTGGTCTTGTATTTAGTTTGGACTGCCTCTGTTTGAAATAACAACCAGTTTTGATAAGAATATTTTATTATTTTTATTTTTTTTTAATCTCTTGATTAAAAGTCTCAAACCTAAAAAATTTTTTTATTCGTTCTGATTGCGAATACTGTATTTTTAATGAAATGGATTTATGTACTTTCAGTAAATAGGTTTAGAGCCAATATAGTGGTGGCTGTAGTTTAGGAAAGAAGGGTTCGTTGTGTGGTTAGATGTTGTTGGCAAGGCAATAGAAACGTAATGACTCAAAAGGTCTCAAGTTGATCCTCTTTGCAGCAAATGTGTTCTCACATAATAGTCCTTGAGGAAGACCTTGAACCCTAACCTGTCGTTTTCAACAATGTGAGTAAAAGGTTAAACAAGAGGAAGATGCTTTTACAGGACAGATATGTTTAATTATAGTGTGAATAATGGAGGAGGGTGCAAATGCTAGATGAGACAGATAGAAGCAGAGAGAGTGTCTGAAGAGCAGGAGACAGGCTGGCTGCTGGCACTGAAGATAATCCTGGCATTATAGTTGGAAGATGACACAACGACTCTGCAAATTCCTGAGCAGCCGTTGGTCAGCTGAACTCCCAGATAGACTGATGACTGCTTGGATGTGTGTCTTTGTGTCTGAGTCCATGTGTAGAGGCTGAATTGTGCCTCTGTGCTATACCGAGCCATGCATTTCTTATTGCAGCTTGTCCCAATTGAGCTATGCCTCCCTGTGGTAGACAGTGGTATTATGTTAAGTTATCAACTGTGATTTAAAACCTGTATTTTGTGTAGATGACCTCCAGAAAGGTCAGAGATCAGGCTCAGGCCTTGCTGCTTGTGACCATTGAGAGTGTTGCTAAGGGGCACTTCCAGCAGAGTTGAATGCCACTGCCATCAGAGGTTTGGATCAGGTCCTCTGGCCACAATTACTGCTCACTGTGGCCACTTTAATGTCACCAGGACACAAACTTGTGGCCCTATTCACCCTCACATCCAATTTTGCAGGATCACCAGGAAACAAATAGATGTAGTCATTTGTTTATCATGCTCGTTAGATTTTACTTTCCTATATACAATGCAATACGCTGTAATTTCGGTCTTCTGTTGTTATTGTGTGGGATTTGGATTAAAGTGGTTTGCGATCTACTTCCTTTAACCACTTCTCCTCTCAGTTCATCTCTCAGTTTCTTCTGCTTCCTGCTTCTCTTATTTTACTCTCTTCCCTACATCTTTACCTCTCCATCGATATTCTACTTCTCAAAGATTTTTTGTTGTAGTCATTCTAACACATGTGGCCATTGTTTCAGTTGCATATTTGTGACTGTAATTCAGCCTATAGTTAGGACTAGTGTTTAAGGTTACCCGTGATTTTAAAGTGTTCATTTTCTAGAAATAGCACTCTTTCCTTGGAATATCCATTTCATAAATGAAGTTCAAAACTAGAAGTTGAAAAACAGAACCGTTGAACTAAATTTAAATATAACAGAATGTTTTTTTCTGATGTAATTCTTTCATCTTCATTATATAGTCATGTGTTGCTTCTAGCAAGCTCCACTCAGGCCATTATCACGATTATTGAAGTAACAAAAAGAAGAAAGAAAGGAAAAACAATGCCAACCATACAGCATGAAAGTCTTTTCTTCTGTTTTCCAGCATATCCTTTTGACACTTTTGTTGTCATTTCAGATTAATAATTAAACAAAATCACTGCGGGTGAAAAGTTAATATAGTTATAGTAATGTGTAGTGTAAGAAGGGAAGCTAACGTCATGCTGTATTTTGTTTACATGATATACTATTATACCAGCTACTATATGAACGGATTGTCAAAGTGTTTATTAGGTTTTGCAGAGGAAGACTTTGTGTCATTATACAGATGATACTGGTACCTTGAATAAACAGCTACACATAGACACACCAACATACACATGCTTAAAATCCACAGAGTATTTGGGACCAGACTTTGGTGGAGTTTCTGGGTCATACTGGGATCTTTGTTCCATCATTGGACTGTGGTTAGGACCTGCTTCACAATGAAAAAAGCCTTGCTAAAATTGCTGGTTTATGGCTCAACACCAAAGAAAACCATCATTTTAACCTAGACATCCAGATATGTATTGGCCTTACAAATTATCAAGTCAGTGCCTCAGTCAGTCTGTACAGAAAGAGGATACATTGCATTGATTAGATGGGTTCGCCTGTCATAATAGCTTTTGTTCAATGAAATCCCAACATGAATAACACATCCACTAAATGAAGCAAGTCATCTGCATTTATCTGACTTATTTATTGCCTCCAAGATAATCTGTGCTGAATTTTTAAAATATATTTCAAAGAGAACAGTATTGATAGGACTATAGCAAAACATCTACAAACCACCTGATTGGTCATATTTAGAGGTTAAGACAGTACCATTCATTAAGTGGCAACATGTCTGCTGTTCCTTATTTATTCCTGTGTCTCTGTGTTTGTGCAGTCATGGCGGAGTGGAGCCTGAGTCTGGAGTGGCGCACTGACAGACAGTGCTCCCAGTTGGGCCGGAGAACCTGGTGGGCGGGACTTTTGTGGCTCAGCTGGGCGGAGGCCCGATGATCAGGTGAGAGGCGGTGGGAAAGACAGACTACATCCCCTGCTGGTTAGCAGTGACACCAGGGCAGGTGAGATGATGGGAGACAGTAGGCGTGGGTAATGCCAGATATTAGTCATCATGACTGCAAGCACAGTGTCTGAGTCAGTGAGATGCTGAGGCAATGCTGGCTGTGCTGGATGGTGCCAACTCAATACTGAGATCGGGTTCTTTGAAGCAGTTATGTTTCCCAGAAACAAGGACAAGAGAAATAATGAGTTTATTGAGAGAAAGACAGAGACTGTTGTCTCCTTAGCAGTCATACCTTCGCTCTTCTGTTGGACTTAAAACAGTGTCAGGACAAGATGACTAGGTGGCAGATGAAAATGATCATGAGGACAGAGGGTGGAGAAAAGAAAAATGAGATCAGGGCAGGTTTTGTCCCAGGGCTGTAGTTCCGTATTCGCTTCCTCCTACCTCCTTGCCTTTTACCAGGTTAACTGTTCTACCTGAGCGACTGAGCAAAGAGAAACACAGACAAGTGAAGAAGAAATGGCCGCTTTAAATTGTGATCCTCTCTCATTCTATCGTTTAGCAGTTCTAATACAACAACAGATAAAACAGGGTGATTTATCACTGAAATTAAATCTGAAACAAACTAAATTTAAGTCAGTTCAACCCAGTTACAAGAAAGGCTTATAGTTACCATTTTTGATGGATTTATTTATTTATTTTTTGGCTGTTTGGGTGCAATGGAACAAGCTAAAACAGCCTCTGCTATGTACCAACAACACAGAAAAACATTAGCCTTCATTGAGTTTTGTTCTGGTGTCATTTGGCTCTGTCTTATCTCCAGCAACTTGGCAGAAACATATCTGACTCTTCAGCCTACTGTATTTACTTAGATTAGTTTGCCTGTCTGCTGTTTGGTGCTGGAGGTGTACGTGGATTTATCAGAGCAGTTTGTCTTTTGATTGAAATTTCCTCAATGACATTGTATTTTGTCTGCCTCTGGATCTGATTACGTCTACATTATCTTAAACAGGATGAGAATGTGTGTTGTGTAACATGAACTGCAGCTTTTCCTAAATATTTGATAGTATCAATTTTTACATCAGACTAGCTGCCATTTTGATCTGCTGGTGTCATTCAGCCACAGGGAAGATAGTAGCCTGAAGATAAGCTGAGTAGCGGTCACTGCTAAATATATCTGACTAGTAAAATTTGAAAACTAAACAGCATGTTGTGTCCTGTTAGTCCAAAGGTCTATATGTATGATGATGTACACACCCCACTACTACTACTGTCCAAGGCCTTTAATGGAAACAAGAATGTGTCCTTGATAACATGTCAGTTAAAAAAAAATTATAGGTCTTTGGATGCATTATATTTTCAGCTCCATATAAAACATGTCATGTATGATTGTGCAGTGAGGAAAAGCGTGAAAGAGCAGCTTATACTAATAATGAGGGTCTCACATTTCCTCATTGCTCAAAAGCAGTGACAAACTGGTGATACCATACCAGATTACTGCATTGAATGTTTTCGATCCAACAGAGAAAGTTCTGCTTTGACATATGTTTATCTTACGCACATTTAGAAACTCTGGTGGTGAGTCTCACTCAGGGTTTTTATATATAGGTGGATAGACGGATACTGCAGGCTAATAAACTCTGTCATGGCTCAAGGTTTAGGTTAGCTCCTTTTTCCTTGTTAGTAAAGATAAACCTTTGAAAAGCAACCTTAACATTGAATGTGTTCTGTCTGTTTATTTTATTATATAAGCTGATTGGGCTGATAGTAAAATTTTGATTTGTTTTGTATTTTCCAAACATGACATAGTATAGGGATTAAAGCATAATAGAGAGCGAGGAGATGACAAAACTAATCCAAAACATATCAGCCATCTACCTAGACATTGGGTTGGTGCATACTGGCTCTGTACAGGTGTTTCATAAACAGACTTGCCTTGTGTGCTAGTTTATCTGATAACTGCTGCTTCCTTGTGTCTGTGTTAGATTAAGTTATGGGCATCATTTGTTGCTTAAAAGTTCATTGTGGTTTACTGAGCATATGAATGTAGTCTTTTGTTAAACTGCCCAGTTGGTTGGTTTACCCATAGCAATATAATATTGCTGAGATATGAAGGAACAAAACATGCAGGTAAGAGTGGAATGGAGGTGAGTATTAAACAGATAAACAATCAGAATTGGATCAAACCAAACAGCTGAGCTCATAACCAGATAAAGAAGTGACAGTGAACTGGGGATGACTCAGCTCTTGAAACCTATTTTGGTTACACAGACACTTTGGTCGAACAATCAGCAGACCGTGTGTGTGGAGGCGCTTTCGTCAGTGGCAACCCGGCTGCGGGGCCGGGCGTGGGTGGTATTGCCAGTGATCAGCAGCGCGCTGTGCATTTGGACAAGCTGACATGCTGACGCTGGAGTGCCAAACAGCAGAGGCTAGAGCAGTCCGCAATTTGTTGTCCTCTGTCAGCAGGAGAGCTGAGCGGAGGAACAGATTGTTTTTGTTGTTGTTGTTTTTTTTTTTAAATCAGGTTACTGTTTGGTGTCCTGATGCACATGTAATGTTTGTGTGATGGTGTCCTGTCTATTGGTATTTGTGTCTTGTTCATTTGTTGTGTGGACACAAATGATCATACACTCAGGTGTATGCATGCATATCTATAATTTGAATTTTGCATGGCTGTTCTTACATGTGCTGTGCTGTATGTGCGATGTCTGTGCACTGTATGTGTACCATGTATTGGCTGCCGGATGGTTTACTGACTTTTTATGTAGTTTGTGTTGTGTGTGTGTGTGTTAAACAGAAACATCAAGAAGGAATTCCAGCATTTAAGTCTTAAGGACACACTCAGTATCTTTGGTCAGAAACGTGGATTGTAAAAATCATTTTTGTTTTGTTTGCAAGAAAATTGATTATAATGATGTTATTGTTTTTTTCAGTGACAGTTAACTGAACCTTTGATAACCAGCTTTGTGATACGGTTATAAAGGATTACCAGTGTTAGGCTCAGGTAACTAAGAAAGGCAGACTAAAGGTGAACTTGTTCTGTGATAGAACCCTTATCTATATGGCTCAGCAGTAGAGCAGTGTTGGTGGTTCCAATCCCTTGCTTGCCAAAGTGCCTTTGAACAAATACAAGGCCCTAAATTGCTTCTAATTGGGTTGGTCAACTTTTTAGTGCATAGTACTGTAGCTCACTGCCATCTGTGTGAGAAAGCGAAATATAGAATACAGTGCTGGATGAAAGCAGTCCATTTGCCAAAATCAGTGTTGTATGTGTATGCTGTGCTTGCTATGTATATGTGTGTGTTTGAGTCATTTGTGCGCTTGTATGTCAGAGCTTTGGTGTGTTGATACGGTATGTTGTTTATGTGTTATATACTTGTACATGTGTGTGATGTGTCTGCTGAGCAAAGTTCAGCAGTCACATGTCACACAGCATCACACTCTAACACCAGCCGATATGTGCTGCCCTCTGCCCTCCCATAGCCTGACCATAGCTGGCCTGTGTGGTATTAACAAGCATATACCTAGGTGTCAGCACACTGACACACAGTGCACAACAACTATATTGAGGGGCCATTTAAGGGGCCAGGGTCAGTGGTTTCCATTTGAATCCAGACTCAGTACATACCAACCAATACCATACAGTTTGATTTTCTACCCCATCAAGCCATTAGCACTCAGATGGATAGTAATGTGTTGTGCTTGTTTTTGTGTGTGTGTGCGTGCGTGTGTGTATATGTATATGTGTATGTGTAGACACGAGTACTGCGTTGGAGAATGGAGAGCAGGAAGCTCAAGAGGTGCAAAAGCCTGGTAAGACATATCCCAGAATTCCCTCTGCCGTCGGTCAGTCTGCTAAGGCCTCCTTGTCATCCTCATCCTCTAATCATGGCCTTTAAATCTTTTCTTGTCTTTCAACCTTTTTTGCTTCCTTCTTGTTCTTCACCTCAGTTCAGATCTGTGTGTGTGTGTGTTTGTGCGCACCTAGTATTATTTATTAGTGGCCTTTCAGAGCAGGATGTGAGTTGCTCTTATTGCTTTCCAGAATGCTTTCAAGGTCCTCTTAAGTACAAGGCTGCTGCTCTCGTAATTCTCAAAAGCTGTTTAAATTGAGAAGTTGAACTGAAGAGAATGCCAAAAAAACAAAAATGGAATATACTGATTTTCAAGCCTTCTCCACACTGCCAGGAGTATAAATCTGCTGGGAATACAGACTCCTTTTTCTTTAGCTTACAAGTAGTCAAATATAAATATGTGAGGTAAGAAAATAATACTTGAATCAATCAAAATGTTACTTCTTTTTTTGTAGAACATAAACTTCCCCAGGTTGCTGAAACCCTAGATTTCCACAAAAAATATCAAAGACATGAACCACTGAAATAAAAATACACTTTCCTTGTCTGTCCACCTGTGAATTAATTTAAAGTATATGTTTTCTTAAATAAAACAGTGTTACCAGTAAACTTGAGTGTAACGATAGTTTAGGTATGGTGGTCCAGGTGCATTATATCTGATGACCACATATGCTTTTGGATAGCCGAACGACCAATAATGCATTATATTTTATGTGTTTTATAATCTATTTTACAATATGTAAACTGTTAACCTGCAAAATAACTACCAACTACAGCTGTCATCTGGCTTCAAGTACTCACTGAAGCTGCTTTCACACATCCACTGCAACCCTGAGATTTTAGACACAATGCGTCTCACATGGACATTCTCCACCTGAAAACAGTTATAGAGTGTTTAGGTAGACTGCATGTTTATCACGTTGATCTTTTATTGATAAGGGAGGTGGTACTTCATTGTAAAGTCTGCATGTTTTTATTACAAGATGCAGACATCAGTCACTCTAAATATTTGAAAGTGTCACTGCTCTATCAGTGAAAGTTGCATTCCTGCCTTTCTACAGCTCAGGATAAGACAGAAGAGGGTTAATCACTCAAGACTTAAGTTTCAATCAGCTGTGAAATGCAGATGAGTTAATTTACATAATCAATTAATGAAAATGAATCTTAATTGACAGCAGGAGATTGTCAAATTGCTGCCTTGATAATAGCAGCAGCATCGCTTTTAATAAATGAAATAACCCAATTGCACTAGTCCCTTGTACTAAGCACTCCCTTTGTTGCTTATAATGTGAATAAATTGTTCTTGTGTTATCTCATATCGGAGATAATTAGGTGTAGAGACGAGATGCAGCTCTGGAGAGGAATGCTTATTGTGTCTAATGAACACATCGTCCACCTTCCCTCCTGGCTGTCTGCATATACTGAAATAGACTAAGAGGAGAACTGTTTCTGGCGTGTGTGTTTTTTAATGTGTGGTTCATTTTGGAAGTCAGCTCATCAGATTTTGTCTTTCAATAGTCTGGTCTCATTTTTCCCCATCTCTCAGCCTCCACCTCATACACACTCCCGTTCTTGATTCCACTTTGTTTTTGTCATCACATAGCTGTACATGTCAGCGGCAGAGAAAGAATTTGGCATGGGGTATAAATTAGTAGATTTAGTCTCCTACACTGACAACAAGCAATTTCCATGGCTCCCCTGTATGCAAAGTGCATCGTATTGTACAGAATTGTTTACCACAAGTCAGTTCAGGTTAGAACTCTAACCCAATTAGAAATGAACCAAACAGCAGGGGATGTCTTTAGACTACAGTGCTGCATGGCTGAACCAATATAGTTTATGTCTGTGGGTGCCCAACATTTAAATCCTGTATTTGTTGAAACTGAATTAAGTGAAAAAGTCTGGAATGTGCCACGTAAAACATTTTCTTTGGACATCATAGTTGACTGTAAGCAACCACAGTTACAACCACTGTTGACTGCTGGGGACTGACTCTGCTTTTGTGTACTTCATTTGCTCACACTGCCATGTAAGAATCACACGAGTAACCAAGTTATGTGTATTCCATGCAGATATTATAGTATGTTCCACACTGGGATAAATCATAAATGAACAATACTGTATGTGGTCAGGTGTGTCTAGTCATGCAGTCAGTGAGACAGTAGGTTTAACAAAAGAAAGCCTGTAATGATAAACAATGAGGCTGCTCTGAAATTAACGTAATGTCATTGAGGCAATTTGATTAGTCACCTTTAAATCCGCAGCTTCAGAGATGATGAGTTTGTCAGGTTACAAAATAGCTTTCTAGTTAACTGTTTTGTAGGATTGTTATGTAATGCTCTTGATCCTGCGCTCTGCATCACAAAGACTATGCGTGCATATGGTGTGAAACAGCACCGCAGTGGTTGGCCACTAAAAACTAGCAGTGTCAAGAAGTGTTATGTTTGTGTTGCCAAAAACTTAACTGCAGCCCTAAGCCGAGCAGATGAGAAAATTAAGCTTGTGAAAAAGTAGTGATGATAGTAATGAGCTCAACCCCACAGTCAGCATTATAGTATTGTTGTATTGTGGTTATGTGGTAACCGTCTCAGCCCCATTTGGCAGGTTACCATCCTTTTGTCCATCACTCTAGATTATTCTTAAAAACAACTATTGTTTGCAAAGGAATTAAACTGGCACTGAATGAAGGTTTTTTTTTTCTATTTTCCGCTGAATGCCAATCACTACAAGTGCAATGTAGGAAGGTCAAAGCTGTCAAACCTGCCCTCTGCCATGTTCATGTTCTGTGTATGATCCACTGAGATGGAAGCCTTGGTGGGGATGGATGCTGGTGACGTTGGGAGGAGTGATCTGCATGTAAATCAGACATCTGTGTTGGCATGTTCACCGCTTAGCTTTCTGGCTGTTTGCATGGCATGGGTAGCTTGTGTTACCATGGTTACAGAGCTGTATGTGTGCATTTGTAATAGAGAGAGATACTGTTGAATGAATGTTAAGTATAACTTTTGGTTAGTCCCTCTCTGATTTCCCAAATTGATTAGAATAGAAAAGTACAGTGTGAGGTGTGATATATGTTTTTTTCAGTGGGCCTACTTTAGTCGACAGAGCATCTGGCTTTGTCTAGGTGCATTGGATCCATTCATCATTGTTATTCCAGCAGCCCCCAGGGAGAGGACGCAGGATGCAGGCGGTATAAGTAGTAACTGGGTCAGAGAATTGAGAGCGTAAGCTGAATCCTGACAGAGCAAATGCAGATGTGTGTGTGTACAAGTGTGTATGTGGATGCTGGGATGCTGCATGTCACCTCTACTGCATGACACTACTGCATAGCATGCAAAAACAAGTATATGGTATAGAGTATTTTCCCAAATATTTGACCAATATAAGATGATGAGCACCATTAAATCTGGCATACTACCTGCAGAGAGAGATAAATCTGCCATTTCTCATGTTGGTCAATTATTTGATAGTTGTTAGATGAGTTGCAGTTGTTTTTTGACAGCTTAACTAACCTGCTTTCTTCCTTTTTTCCTCCTATCCCTTCCCCTCATCCTACTTTTTTTTTCTTCTTGGCCCTCTACATAAACACATTTTTTATATTTATGCTCTTATTTTAAATCTCCATTTCTCTTTTATGACACTTTTATTTATTTTTCTCTCTGAATGAATCATCTTTTGTTGATGCACTTATTTTTACTTTTCTACTCTTCCTTCTCTTCCTCCAAACTGCTGTCCACACCATTCTTTTACTCTGCTTCCCTCTTCTCTTCGTTATTTTCCTTTTCCCCTGTTTTCTCAATACCCATGCTTCAGAGGACTAGAACCCGCCTCCATCACCATGCCGACTGTCAATCAGCTGTGCTTCCGCTTCCGTGCACCTCTTCCCTCTCCCTTTGCAACCTACACACACACACACACACACTCACTCTCCGCACACATGCAAGCGCACACACTATCTGCCCAGCTGTAGCTCCTTGATCAGTATGAAGGGAAGGCTGAGGTGATGGGCAACAAACCCGTCGTTTTTCACACATGTGCACACACACACACACACATACGTACACATACAAACACACACACACACACACACACACACACACACACACACACACACACAGCCATTCCATGCTGTCCTGCCTTCAGCACACACTGTTCCTAAATAATGTGTTGGCACACTGTGATTCACTCTACTGGGCAAACTGGGTGTCTCTGACACACAACTGTTTTTGGACATACACACAGAGTCACATTTGAAATTCAATTTGTATTTTTTGTTTTTGTCTGTAGTTCTTCTTGGCCCAGAATTACAATATTTCCACTGTGCCCAATGAAATGTTCTCTCCTTGTCTCTTTCTTTCTGATCACTTATAATTTGCAAATCAAGTATATTTGTGCAATATTACCAAAAATATATAAGGATTCAATTTAAGTTTGTATATTTAAAAGCCTACAGTGGCATTAACCAATCAGACTTAAAGGCATTTAATCACACTGAAGCAGTCGCAGACAGTAAGTTCATAAGTTTATGTCCTCACATACATACACACACACATGCACACACTCAGAGGCACAGACACCATCCAGCAGCCAGCCCTTATCCTCCTGTCTGAAACCTTTCAAACGGAGCTGCCAGTGCTGCAAGCCTGATCCGTCAACACCCAGCAACCAGCACACACACACAAACATATTCACATATTTACCCACCAAAGGACTATTTGTATCTTTGTCAAACATTTTTTTTCTCCTGTCATTTTCTCATTGTGATCGAACCAAGACCCTCTATCTGCTCTGCACTATTTTCAGTGTTTCTTTAACCAAATAGATAGAGTAGTAAGCCAGACCTTTCCTGGACAATCATTAATGTAAAGAATGTAAGAGCTGTCCCTCTAGTCTTTGAGCCGTCTTTTGTTCCTTTTCACTGTTAATGAGCTGTAAGTTTGCAGTTCTTTGATATTTCTCTAATCCTCAGTTTATCTTTAAATTCAAGTTGTTGCTTGTTTTATCAGCTTGCCTCAATGAGTCATTACTAATAACTTTATGTTTGTTTGTCCGTTGCTTTATTGTGTACTTATATATGCAATAAATTCAGTCAAAATCTTTAGTTAATGTGACCACAAATTAACTTATTAGGATTTATCATAGAGATAACAGGGTGCTGTTAGACACAAGCTACAGTAACAAACTTCAATGAGTAAAGAATAACTTGGCCTCACTGTATATTATTTGTGAATTTTGTCTTTATTTTTAGATGCATGAAAAGTTCATGTATGTTCCACAGAGGGTTGGGCTCAGCCTCTTTTATTTATTTGTTCCTAATAGCACCTCTCTCAGAGTGTCTTTTTATAGATGTGCCTCTCTCTGTTGTCTGCCTGCACCTTGTGCTAATAAACCAAGATATAACACACACTTACCTGGGTTTTGGTTTCTCTTTCTTCTTCTAACCAGCCTGAACTAAACCTCTTATCTAATGTCTAACTGATGCTTTTTTCCTTCTCTTGGCTCCTTTCTATTCCTGTCCCTTGTAGCATTTTATATTATATGCAGTATTCTTCCTATTTCAGATATTTTTATACCTTAGCCAGTTTCTAAGAGAACAAGGCGCTTAGTCATACTGACTGTAACCTGTGGAGGCGGTGGATTTTTACAGTGTCAAGCTTAGAGATTAGTGTGTGCTACAGGGAAGTGATTTTTTTATTGCTTCTGAGGGATGTGCCTCTTTGGTTACAAAACACATTACTTTATTACTCTTTCCTTTTTTGGAAAGAAAACAAAGAGAAACCAGGAATTTCTTCTGCCTTTCTAAGTATGGCTTAAAAATACACATAGAGAAAGAAATAAAGGGAATTTTGCCTTCTCTATAGAGGTTTGCCAGCTATCAGTATTTTATAGCTTCTCTGTCAGAATTACTGGCTGTCTGGTTACAAACATGAAAGGAGATGTACCTCTGGAAGCACAGAGTAGAGAGAGATGAAATGACAGAGGCTCATCTGCTTTTTCTGTAGTTCTCATTTAACGACACAGCACCCCGATCAGCTGTACTACAGAAAACATCCACAACTAGAAACCCAACAAGTCCTCCAACCTAAACATCAAAACAGATCACTGGTCATGTCTTTTCAAAATGACCAATATGATGATCTATTTCCCCCATTTGCAGGATGGCTGTGTTTGAACTTTCCAAAATGATTACAAAAGTTTAGACTCTTGGCTGAGTTGGAAAAAAGTTCAAGTATCAATAACAACATAATACAAGAAAGTGCAATGATAAAATACAAGGCAAATAAATGGTGACGTACATGAAGCATGTTACTTATATGTCAAAGAGTTGACCTCAGATCCGTGTGGACCAATGACGAGACTGTAATCTTCCTTAAATTAGCACATGAAACAAATGGAGGCTAACGCCTTACTTCATCGCACTGTGTCTCATAATTTTCCATCATGGATTTATTCGGCCATAACTCTAGCTCTCATAATACATCTATGTTTTCCATCGTTTGAAGTTTGAACGGTGCTGTGTTCTGTATGTCAACTCGCCTACGTCTAATATTTGTAGATACAAAACATTAATTTGCATTTTCTTTTGCTGATTCTTTGAAAATTTGGTTAAAGTTTGAATAAAAACTGCAATGTAATGTCACATTTATTTCCTCCTTTACTTTTGACGGAAAAAAAAGTAATTATTTGCACAGTATTTGACCACAAGATGTTTTTGTCCAGAAAACATAAGTTTATTCATTTATTAATGTGCACAGTCATTAAAATTAGTGCTTTCAGCTCATGGATCTGACCAAAATAATCTCCTTTGAGATTATTATATTATGTTAAACAAAATTAGGTTGAGACAAACAATCTCATCTCAAAGGACACTATTAGTGGTTTAGTATCTGTCCTGTAGTTCACAATCATACCACATGATCCTTCTCAGCAGATTAAGTTAAAAGGAAAATGTAAGAGGAAAATTGTTGGGTTTTTTTGTTTTTGTTTTTTGTTTTTTTTTTAAACCAACAGTGACAATCTCAAGATTTAAACGCACAGGGGGGTTATGTTGGCCAAAGGGCTTAGGCACATACCACACGAACTACAGTGTTCCTGTGCCAAGTCTTTTTCCAAGCAAAAATGTCAAGCATTTGCTGGTTCCAGCTGCTCAAATATGACAGTTTCCTGCTTTTCTCTGTTTTATATCACTGTAAATCTTTGGGTTGCTTAGACAAAAAATCCGAAGACTTTACCTTAGTCTGCTCTGAGAAATTGAGTGTTTTACTCTACTTTGTAACATTTTATAAACAAAGTGCTTAATAAAAACATAATCAACAGAATAATCAATAATAAACACATGGTTAGTTGTAGCCTCGTTTAAATATACCTTACCGGGTAATGAATTGTTGAGTTGACTCCCAGAAGGGTAGCTCTGAGATGAATGGTTGTATTGCTAGGGCTTTACCATCCACCTCCAGAGATCACCCTGACCTGTGCAATGCTCTCTGTCAGCATGTGTGTCTTTGCGTGTGCGAGTCTATATGGGTCAGCCTGTCCTACTTAGGCTCAGAGAGTTGTGTTGTGGGTGATGTAGGGAGAAAAAGAGGGGGAGATGAATTGAACAAGTCCTCTGTGTAAGCAGATGTGCTTTTCAGTGGAGGGATCATCCCGTACCTTTCTGAGTGCACGCCACAAACACACACACTTACATGTACGAACATCCCAACCCCAAGAGAGCCTTGTCCAGAACAGCTGTTCTCCTACATTACACTCAAAGAGGGTGAAGAGCGTGAGTGAAGGAAGTTTGAAAAGATAACAGGGCAAACAGAGCAGGATGGAGAGTTGAGGAGTTGTGTACATAAAGTATAGAAAGACCTCCACACTAGCACAGTACATTATGTGCACCTGCCCACGCACAGTGACAACATACATCATCGGAGGACTTTGAACTGCTGTCATGGCTGCAGCATGCTTTATACATTATTGATCTATTATATAAATGTGTTACATCATAGGAGCAATAGGGGCAAATGCAGTTGATGCAGACTGAAATATCTCAACAACTATCAGATGGATTTTCATGAAATTTTGTACAGACATTCATGGTTACCAAAGGATGCATCATATGGACTGATTGTGCTGGTGATGCTCTGACGTTTTATTTAATGCCACCAATAGATCAAAATTTTGACTCATTTGTTGAAATATCCTGGCCTTCACTGGATGTATTTGTTACAGACTGGTGGTGGTAAGAGGAGCCATGGTGGTGCCAATGGCTGATTTAACTTGGTAAGAAATGGAGATGTCAGTTCAGACAGTAAAAACTTCAGGGGGGTTTGTAAGTAACTATATAAATATATGTTTTGTGTCCAGACATCACCCTCTGGCCAGTTCTTCTGTTACTTCACCACAGTTTTTCTGTCACAATGAGAATAAAAGCCTCACAGAAACACAGACTTTCCTGTACACTCACCACTGTTACAGAAAGATGTTTTGGTCAGGTTTTATGACTGTCAGCATCTTGCAACCTCATGTTTTAATTTCATTAATTAACTTAGTGCAACCAAAACTCACACCAAGACAATTCAAAATGTTAACAGTACTCTGTAGCACATGCATTAAATGAGCAATCCTTGTTGGAAGATCAGCCTTCGAGACGTCAAACTCACCCGAGCCTACTTTTCATTATGTCACAGTCGTTTTATTTGATTGGAGCACCGTAACTCCTAACTTTTAGCACAGCACATCACCATCTTTCTATAATTTGATAAACTCAAGCTGTTAGCCTCTTTTACTCAAAGAAGTGATGTGTTAGAAATGCAGGATAAATCTCCTTTAAATATTCATGATGCAGCTCTAATCCCTGAGCTGGGAGAAAACCTAATTCCTCCCTTACTGACGTCTCCTCTGAAGACAGAAAGCTTTTCATCTGTGTGAGTGTTTCTCACATGTGAAGGTGTGTGTTTGACTCTCAGTGCGCATGTCTTGGTGTGTATCCCCATGTGCACGGGTGTGTACGTCTTTGACCGAGTAAATGTCTTCCTCTTTCTTCTCATGTGAGAATATAGTGTGTGTGTGTGTGAGGCCCCAGTCTTGCCACTGAGCTTCAAATCTGAAATGCTCTGAATGGGAATCATCAACATGGGCAACTAGTGATTCTTCTCCCTGCTGCACTTTGAAGCGTGCACTTGTTCACTTCATCTGTTGATTTGACAGGTACTGACTGCACAATCCCTGCTGGTGGGAGCTAAATACAGTCCCCCTGCGTGGCTCAGTAGAATGAACTGTGATCCACGACAGAAACCATGACAGCTGGAATGCAGATATGAGCGAAGAAAATATTGAGGGTAGTCAGAAAATCCTTTGCGGTAGCTCAACTCCTTAATCCTGCCAATAAAAACTAACAAACATTGACGTGAAGAAGGTCAAGGAAAGTAGTGGGATTAAAATAACCACAGAAGGATTGCCGCAGTGTTATTGTCCTCTTTCCAGACAGACAGCACAGGCTTGTTTTCAGGCTAGGACAAAGAGGTGTGGGAGATACAATAGCATAATAGGCTTGGATTCAAAGAAAGGAAGCCAGGATGGAGGGAGAAGAAGGTTTTCACAGGTAGCTGTGTGTATGTGTAAGTGTGTGTTTGTGTTAAAGATACCTGCAGGTCCTATCAACCACCCGCCTCTTTGCAGAAACATAAACAAACACACACACGCTACAGAGACGTTGTCACATCCAATGCACCTTGCTTCTCTACTGCCTGTCAATGCACATCACCCTCTCACACACTGAATTAGTACCATCACTGCATTAGCCTCCTGACTTCTCACCCTCCACAGCCTGGTCTCCCTCTCTGTCTTACACAGCACACAAAGCTGGCATGCTTTAACTTAAGAGCACATTTGTAATCATGTTGGAAAAGAAAAAGTAAACAGGAAAAAACAAAGACAGATAAATTGATTGTACCTGGTAAGTTGGGACAGATGAGTAATATACATTTACATTACATATTAAATTTATATTTACATTTTTTATTCTATTTTGTTTTATTTTATTATTTTTTCGCCTTTTTGCCATGTCTCTTTGGTCATATACATGACTACAGCATCAGAATTCCCTCTTGACATGTACCAAAAGAGAATCCTGGATATACTGTAGATTTGGGTTTTGGCATTTTGTCGATGTGGGTTGTATCATCTGTGTGCATTAAGTCCACATGCCCCAACTGCTGCAGCGGGAGCTGGAAAAGTTAAAAGAATTGCTGGCTGGATTAAATAAAACCAGGCCAAGCTTTGATCTTCTATAATAACTGGTCAGATCCCTACATACAGAACCACTGGAGGAAGACTTTAAACAGTATGTCACTGAGGCTGAATGTTCTGGGAAGGAATGAGGACTGGGACCCCAAAATACAAGAATACTTTTCATGCTTCTACAAAGGCACAGACCAGGCTTGGGTCTAAAAAAAAGTTTAATTGTACTCTAAAGGCTTGTACATTCAGACTCTAAGAAAGTTCTTAGAGGGCAGTTGCAGGTAAAGGTGGACAGAAAGGGACCTACTGGCTGACTCAAGGTTCATGATTAATGCCCTGTCATAGCTGAATCAACAGGACACTCTGGATGTTTTTGTCCTCGCCAGAGAATAGCACTCTGTCCTCTCGGTGAACCATCACCGTGCTGCCTGTGGTCCTGCGGTGGCCTTGACCTAGCCAGTTTAGAGTGTCTATCCCAGCCTGAGGAGCTGAGGCTGAGGCAGAGGAGCAGGGAGAGGCTGGGGTCAGCTGGAGGACAGCTGCAGGACTTCAGCCTATCCTGCCGGCTCATCCCAGATTAGACAGTTTTGGTAACTGTCTAATCTAAATCACCATGCTGAATCTAGAATAGAAATAGATTGAAAAGCAACCAGGTTTGGTATTTAGCTTAAATGGCAGTAAGCTGTAATGATAATCAAATGAACCAAATTGATGGAGAAATTTTGAGGAGGCTATCAGAAAGAACATCTTGTCTACTTGCTCTTTAAGTTTACTATACAGAATGGTAATTTATAATGTTAATGTAAAAGCTGTCTGATATGCACAGTACATCATATGAGTTATATCCTGGCTCCTTAAAGATCCAAACTAGGCCGTGGTATTATTTCCAGAGGGCGCCTACTTGATCAAAGAGTTAATATATATTCTCACTCTCAGCAGAGGTTCAAGGAAAAGTGGCACAATGACATGGGCTTCATTTAACACCCTTGTTTACCAATGAACTACTAATGTGCTTTTTTTGACTCCTGGTCCTGTGGTAGCCCTGACCCAGTCAGTATGGTTCATCTGTCCCATCTAGGAAAGAGGAGAGTGGGGCCGAGGAACATGCTGAGGCTGGGTCAGCTGGAGGACAGAGACTAGCCCACAGAATATCAGCCATGTGAGAGGACATATGAACGGACTACAAGCTGGGTTACCTTAGGCTAGACTTGAGCTGAGTAATGATCATACAACTGTAAAACCCACTTTAAGATGAACTATTGTTCAATTTAGATTTATTGGTGTAACGCTAATGTAAGCCTACAAGGAAAATGGGTTTATGCCCTACTGAGCCACTGGAGGGTTTTTAATGTGACACATCCTCTGGAAGTGTTACGTTTCACTGATGATAGGACAAAAAACTGGCAAAATAGAATAAACAAAATTATTTTATTTAGTCAGTAGCACTTTTCCTTTAAAGAGAGAGAGTGGCAGAGTGGTGAGTATGACTTGACTCTGTTATTGTACTGATAGAACAACACCAGAAAAGTTGTGGAAATGATACTGAATTTATGAAAACAACAGGTCAACATAGAGGAGGTGTTGAGTTTACATTAATCAGGGAACTTGTGAATCTAGGAATAAATGTCTGTCTCTATGATAAGTAAATAAAGGCTAATAAAATATTTGAGAGAGAGTACCAAACTGTCAGCAGGACAAGCTGGAAGATGGGGACACCTTTGCTGACCTGTATTAAGTGAATAGTTTGGTGCAGAGACAGTCCAGAGATGTAAATTATACTCAATAATCAGAATCTTTATTGACATTGTGCAAGTACAATGAAATTTTAGTGAGCAGCTTCCCACCTTCCCACATAGCCTCTCACTATGTTTTACTGTGTGTGTGTGTGTGTGTGTGTGTGTGTGTGTGTGTGTGTGTTTGCGTTTGTGTGTGTGTGTGTGTGTGTGTGTGTGTGTTTGCGTCTTGTCCTGACGAGCCCATTGTTTGGGCCCAGGCCTGGCACTGGGTCACTCTAGCTGGCTGAACAGTGCAAGATCACAGTTGCTCCTTTGACACTATGTCAAGGCCAATTCAGGCTTTCCTCGTCTTCATGCACATAAGGGTCTGTATGACGTGGGGTGCACGGAACACATGGGTCTGCGTGGATCCTGTGCAGACACCCGCGTGCGGCCCAGAGAGTCCAAAGAGTGTACCAAATGTGCATGACACAAAACTTGGACTAGTGGTAGCATTGTGTGACCATACAGTATGTGCAGACGCAGTAGCCCCGTATATCATTTATCATTCAGTTTTATTAGGGAAAAAGAAAATAACCTAAATCCAATACATCTGATTACAACTGCTATTTATCGTCTCAAATATTTTCTAGAAAAGTGCAACACTTGCATTTGACAGTTTCCAAAACTTGAATTAAAGGCTGTACATACCCATAATTACCCTCACAGGTGTTCTCATTAACATTGCCTGATTAGACTTCAGGACTGTGTGGGTGTGTGCAGACTGTGAATGACTGACATCTCAACTTTCCTCTTCTTGATCTTTCTTTTTCTTTTTCTTTTTTTTGCATTTTATGAAGTAACACAACATGAACATGGGGTGTTTTCTGTCGCATTATTACAGCAATATATTTAACTAATCAAGTACAACTTGATATATAAAAGAGACTTAAACAAAAGAAGGGTGTTTCAGGGAAATGCACATTTGCCACTGCTTCCAGATGTCATTGAATTTAGATTGCTGGAGCCTCATTGAAAAAGTGATTCTTTCCATTACATATATATTGTAAATAATATCATACCATTCATCTATAGATGGGATGTCTGGCTTGAGCCATTTCTTTGTAATTGCTTTTCTAGCAGCTAGACTCAGTATTCCAAATAAATATTTATTTTTCACACTTACATTAGCTGAGTGTACAAGCCCAAAAAGTGTCCTTGATCTTTCATTGCATCTGTTAGTGTGCAACAACTTGCAACCTCATGTAAATTCAAGGGCACCTTCAACCTTAGCGTAGGTCCAAGGTTTCAGCCAGAATGATTAACTCCTGTGTAAGTGTGACCATAGCTACTATGAATAGATGCATTTATTTATCCCTAAAGGGAGGTTTGGTCATAGCTGCAGAATTGTAGGTATGGAATGGTAAAACTTGTAGATAGTGTTGGGCAATTGAGGGTACATATTTAGCATCAACTACAGAATGACTCAGTTGCTGCCAGGTCAAACATGTCTTGCTGATATCTTTGCTATTTTTGTTCCCTTGATTTTAAGCAATTACTATAAAATGAGTCATCACACAGGAGGACCAAAAAATATGCTCAAGCTTGGCACAGTCTGTAGCCAGTACAGGATTTGCATGTCTTATGCCCCACTGTCATAATATCTCTAAAACACTATATATGGTGTTAAAAAATCTGATAAAATGGTGAGCAGGGAGTGATGATTTCATTCTCAAATGTTCTGGTGTAATCAGCTGGTGAAAATGTGACATGAATAGAGCCATCATGAAATATGACTATGACATTTTTCAGATGGCAGGGATGTTATCATGACAAAGTTTGAATGACAGCGTTCCTCCACTAACCCCTGTGCCACCTCCGCAGTTGATCCTGAATCTGCTGCTTGTCCTCAGAACAACCCTCCTCAAAGGGCTCCTCAACTTGTCCATGCATGAGTAGGATTAGGCAAGACTCTGTGTGTGTGTGTGTGTGTGTGTTCACTCTATGCTATATTTATCCATTTTATTCTGTCAGGTCAGCCAACTGTCCACCATGAGGTCTGACTTTGTGGCTGTCTGTCTGTCTGCCATGATGTTGCGCGTGTGTTTCTCTGTCTGAGCATGAGTGTGTACTTTGAGTGTGCTTATATGAGTTACTGTGTGCTAGTGTGTGGGGGTGCACGCGCATTTGATTGTCCACATTAGTGCAGCTACAGCAGAGTAGCTTTTAGTGTGTGTGCACGTCCTCAGATGCCTCAGAGATGATAAAGTTCATCCGTCAAACTGAGAGCTGCTCCAGTCTGTCTTGCAATACTTCGTCCTCATACTGAGGTCAGCAACCTCCCTGCAGCAGCAGCTCTTACATAATTTGGAAATTTAGTTCACACTAAACACAGGATCAGATATTTAACTCTTAGTGGCAGAAGTCACACTTCTGTGGTACCGCCTGCTAGAGGCCAAGGTCAACTCCTTGTCTACCAGTTAGATAATTAGGGTTACATAAGGTTAGCAAGTTTGACCTATAAAGATGTTTTGTGAGACAGAAATTTGAAGCTTTAAATGTCCCATCAGCAATGCTTTAGTTAATATAAGGCATCCATACATTGCTTTTCAGTAGCCTTGCTAACTAGGCTAAAGTTACTTCTGCCGACACTCATCAGTAGCTTTTTGACAGGTAATTAGAGATACTGTAGCAGGAATAGGTGGAGTCACATGACCTTTACAATGGTAGGTGGATGTTTTTCTCAAGAATGTGGTCACACATTTTCTCCTCTGGTACTTTTTTTTTCACATTTCACCCAAGAATCCATATTCAACCCATGTGATGTTGTTTATTTATAAGCGTTGGGTAGTAAGTCATCCTAAGAAAGAATATAAGATTATAATTACAAAAGCAATTTAAACCCCATTCATAATATGCATTATATGGTGTTGGTAACACCATCATACAGGACAACACTGATGGAGCCTGATGACTAGTGATGTCCACTCACAGCCTGTTTACTCAAGACATGGTAGGAGACATGGGTCAGATGGTGCATCATCTCGTTGCAATCACTTAGTAGTGGCCATGTCACGTGCACAAGTCTGACCCTAATAATAAAAACCTCTCAATCTTACAGGTATTTTTCTCACGAAATGGCAGCAGATCTTGGCAAGGATATAAACTGTACATTACAGATCAGATCTGAAGTTTGGAGTTAGCAATGCTGGTTATCTGTGCTCTAATGTGAAAGTGCTGCCAAAGTTCAGCAATGCTACAGAAGCCCAGTAGTGATTATCTCCCCTGGTCTAGAAGGCGGCAGTTGTTAAAGGTCAGGTAGTCATGATGACTGATGACACTGTAATGAGCCTCCTGTTGAGCACTGACTCACCTACTAGGAAGAATTTGTGGGACATGTTCCAGGAAAAAAAAAAAAAAAAAAGGCACACACACAAACACAAACTCACATTTGATGCATCACAGTTGGTCTTCCTCCCTCTTTCAAGCTGAGCAGTTCACCACCGGTGCATTAAACACAGAGTGCAGAGTGCAGACCATAAATTCTGCATGAAATTTTCCCTTTTGGACTGAACTGAACCCCCCAAAATTTGTCTGAGCTAGAAGAAGGCCTCAGGAACAATAACAGTTGCTGACAGGAAAAAAAGTGTAAGCCCTAAATTTCTTAAATACCATTGTTCCACACCAGACAAACAGAAAGTCAAGCAGTTATATAAGAAATTCAGCCCACTGGGGAATTTTATACCTAGTTTCATGTCTGATATTAATGAGAAACTCCATGGTCAAAACTTTCTTTAGTTAAAGGATAATTCTAGTTTATTTAAACTTTGGTCTTACTTGGGGAGTTCTGGTCATTTCTATTAGTTATAATGATGTACTCAGTAATTCTGGTAACACAGCAACATTGCTACAACAAAATTCAATGAGGTAAGACCCAGGAGAGGTCAGCAACCAGGATTTCAGGAACGGCTGTGATCTTGTTTCCACAATCTTTGCTAGCCAGGCTGACTTCACAGAATATGGCCAAGTTTTTCCAACAACTCCTTGCAAAGTATGAATGCAACTTAATTAAAAAAAGAGACTAAGCCTAAACAGTAATGTGTTTATGGATTCACATGTAATACCCTAGCCATCCCATCCCAGTACCAAGGGGGTTTGTTAAAGGGCTTCTTGAGCCTATCTCATACTCTGTGGGAGTATGTCGTGCAAAGAGGGTCAGGAATCATTGATTTAAACTGCTTTATTTTGCACAACTGAAATGTCTGTAAAATCCCTCATGGTGCAGGAAATCTGTGTGAGCGCAACTGTGGTGAGCGCAGTGGGTTGTAACCTGAGCCAGGAAAGTATGATGGATGTTTACAATGGAGAAGCTGGGTAATAATTTCACCATTCAACTTTGATTTTCCAACAAAATAAGTTTGACTAACCTGAGAGATTGTCTAAAGTGTCTTCCTGCTCGTGTTTCTTGCCCTGTCCAACTTTATGTAATGTGGCTGCATTCCCAGATCTCAGCAATTAACTTGGCAAGTGCAAAGTCACAACTTCTGAAATTATGATTTTTAAATACCACTTTTATAGGCACCTCCTCTAACTTTCCAGTTGCATCAACTGAATCTGCTAATATGGCTGCTAATTTTGCCCAGAAGATGTTTTATTTGAGTGATGGGTACCTACCAGACAGCTACCAGCTTTGAGTAGCTAGAACCGCATTTGTGGAACTTGCCTCTCCCCCTGATACAGAAACACCCTCTGGCCACAGCTTTAAATAAGACCGCGATCTACCCGAGTCAACCCACATGGTTCAGTAAGGGCTGAAAATGCAAATAGGGATACGTATTAAAGGTTTTCATACCAGTGCCCCTGACTGCCCTTTCAAAGCTGCTTAGTCTGATTTCAGCACCTTGGACAGCAGCACAGCACAGCAGGGGAAACATCCGCCTGGTTTCCTGCAACGTTTTTGCTTCACTGACTTAACAAAGAAGAGCAGGAGACGCTCAGTGCATGTAGGTGTGCTTGTTTTGGACAGGGAAGTCTGCTGTGACCTTGCAAGTCTCCTGTTATTTCCCCCAAATTTTTGTTTACAAGGCAGAGAAAGAGAGACACAAAGATAGGCACACAGGCAGAATTTGAGGACAAGCACTGCTGCACTAGTGTTGAATCAATCAGTGACCCTGCCAACGGAATGTTTTCTGCGTCCTGTCGAGACAGACAACACACACCCCGCCATGGCCTCTGTGTGTGTCTGATATATGGAAGCGTTTGTGACTCTGGGTGGCGTCCTGTCTGTTTGCCTCACTGTCACCCTCTGTGGACGCTGCTGGGAGAGGGTTGCCACTGGTGCCTCCCTCTTTCTTTCCTCTGCTCCTCCCCTCCCTCCATTACTCCTCTTCCTTTCTTCCTTCCTGTTTATCCATCTTCTGTCCTTTCCTTCATTCGTCACTCCTTGTTTTCCTCTTCACGTTCCTGTCGTGTTTTACCTTACTCATTTTGTAAATCCTCTTTCATGCTTTTCTCTCATCCTTTGCCATCCCTCTGTAACTCCTAGTTCACTTGTCCCTCCATCTTCCTCCCTGACCCTCACGTGTCTTCCCTTCTCTTTCTTTATTCCCCTTCTTCTCCTTCCATTTTTTCCCCACCCAAACAGCCACATTAAATTAGCCAGTCGGGGGTCCAGCCTCTATGGTCCACTCAGGACCTCTGGTTGGAGACTGGCACAAGAGTTGAAGGGTGACTACAGGAGTAGAGAGGGAGGGAGTGGGCTGCGATGGGAGGCGCTAGCTGGCGGGGCCAGGGACCTGAACCAGACAGACAGTGAAACGTCACACCAAACCCAGACTCCCCGACTGCGATTGCATTCTTGTGTGTGTGTGTGTGTGTGTGTGTGTGTGTCTCTTTGTGTGGCGATTGTGTGCTAGTGTGTGTGTGTGACTGGGGGTTCACAGTGTTAGTAGCTCAGAGCCAGCTGAGGCTGCAGTGTAGACAGACAGAGACAGAGGCACTGAGCAGCACATAGCACACACCACTGAATGTTGAGTTGTATGGGACTGGGATATCTGCTTTTGGGAGGAAATTTGGCAGGTGAGAGCGCAGGTGCATGCGCAAGTGTCCATGCGGGTCCATGTGAGCGTGTTCTGTTTAATAGAGCCTACTGTATGGAATTGTTTATGTTTTGTAAATGCCTGCTGTATGAGTGAGTGATTTGTGTGTGTATTTGTGTTCAGCGGAGTGTGATTTCAATAGCCTCGTGTCATTAAATTAGGGTTGTACAGTAACACGTCATCAGCAAGGAGGGGGAACTGATGTCCTATGATCCATGTTGTCACTGCAGGTTTTACGCTGACCTCGGGGGGACAGACATCAACGTCACGCCCGCAGCCGCAGGGAGAGGTGCGGCCACTTGCACTTGACCAGAAGCAGGCCTTGGCTACAGACTTCTTATCAGGTACGAAGAGCAAGAACAACAGTCAAAAGTAACACTTCCAAATGTAATGAAATGAATTAAGCGTGTTCGAGAAACTACTGCTTCCATGATAATGCAGCAGTAGTTTTTTGGTGTTGTGTATGGTGCTGTTGTGTCTGAATAGGCCATTTAAAGTTTTAAATATGAGCGACGAAACAGGTGTATAAGTGGGAGGTGAATAATTGAACTTGCTGCATTTTGACTCAAGTTTTACTCGTCACCAGTGACGTGTGACTTCACTTTAAACTGGATTAACTTGACATGAAATGACTTAATATTCTCACCAAGGCCAAGGGTGAAATATTGTGGCAGAAAAAAGTATGACGCCATTTGAATTTTGAATCAGTCTGACAGCAGCTGATCACGTTACAGGAGCAGAAGGGGAAGGTGTGTTTGGCAGTGCACACCAGCAGACAGCCCCTAAAAAACTGCAGGACTCGAAACGCCAAGTTTAAGACTTGGACTTCAGCCAGAACTTGACTGGTGACTTCCAAAGGAATGACGTCGTTCCACCTCTAGGACGATTAATAACAATAATGACTATTTCCATCTCAACAGAATTAGAGCCAACTTTATTGGCCGAGTATGAGCTCTAGTTGTTTTTAGCTCTCAGGATACAAATTTAGATGTGCAACTAAACAAAGGCAAAAAAGCAAAACAAAGAGAAACAGAGAAACATTCAGCAGTAGCTATTATGTAAATAAATAAAAATAAGCTAATAAATGCATTAGCAACATGGCAGATTTTCTGATTAGGTTTTTTCAAGTGCTGAAGAAGTATGTACAGTTTATTCTGGGGGTGCAGTACTGTACCCAAAACAATATCGTACAAAAAATTTTGTTTTTGATTCAATGCCTTTTTGCTTTCTGTTTCCCTTCTCTTCTTTGTCTACATGCACCTCACCCATTCTAAATTATTAATGCATTCATGCCAAACCCACACCTCCCACTTATCTATTCCTTCTTTTTCTCTATTGACTACCTCATCTATTTATCCACCCACCCATCCATCATCTTCCTTACCACTGTTTCTCTTTTCTCTGTTCTTCTCCTTGTGTACTACTCTATCCTGCTCTTCCCCCCTGTTGTTCTCTCCCTCCCTCCTGCCAGCCTCCATGGCAGGTTATTCAGATCCTCTGGGCTCTCAGACCACCTCTGCCCAAATGATGGATACTGGCCTGATGGGAGCTTTCTCAGGTACTCCTTGCTTTATTTTCCTTTAACTTCCTCTCTGCGCACTCACATTGGCACTACTACTATGCTAATAGCAGAAGTACTGATTTCATTCATAATGGACTCTTGACTGAGTGAAACACCACCAACACTTCCTGTTGTAACACCTGTTGCCCATCCAATTCCTTTATGTACATACTGATTAGTTGGATCACAGGTTTTTTTTTTTCTTTTTAAATGTGTTTTCTAAGCTTATAACATAATGATGAACAAAATACAACAGCCAGATAAAGGTTTACACCCTTTAGGAAAATGTATCTAGTATGCATTTTTGTTTGTTGTGGGTAAGTTTGATAACCATGAGATAAGGATGTGGAGAATAAAGCTAATTGCAGAAAGTGCTGTAGCACAGTGCTCTGGAGCCATGATTAAGTTTGGCATCTTATTCTGGTGTAGAGTTAGTCTTTCTTTTGATGAAGTTTTATTCACATTATAGTTATTTGATTACTATTGTTTTGGTGTCACATCTTGTGTAAAGTTACAATAGTCGTTCTTCACAGGATTAGCTCTGTTCACCTGCACAGATCAGGCTGTAATGCCTTACTAACTCTCCTCTGTGCTATGTGTCAAAGACAATTAAATTATACTTAGTGTATATGGTTGTCAATCTCAAACTGAATATAGCCAGACACTCACTGTTTTTCATCCTCATTTGACATTATCTTAATTACCTGCATTTACTCTACTTTTAAACTCAAACACTGATAATAGCTTGAGTGAGTGGCTGTTAACTCCTGAATGCAAAAATATTATTTGCATCAGTTGATGTAGTTTTAGAGTCTGCATTAATCCTGTACTCATTATTATGATTTAGCATATAAGCTGAGCGCATAAAGATGCAATTTAGTAACATTAATTCCTTCACCTCCATTACTCCCACTTCCATAGCTCTAATAAGGTTAATAAGTTATATGCTAGCTTCCCACTTTATGAATCTTAGGCAACCAGCCTGTATTCATCATTTGTCCCAGCTTTTCTGTTGCTGTATTTGTGCTGCGCAATTTCAGTGGAATTACAAATGAAGTTAGTCCATAAATTAGCTTTTTCCTTGCAAGAACAGATAGTTAGCTCACATTATTAGCAGAGACATAGCCCTGTAGCTCACTAAGAAAAGCTCAGAGAAGCAGCTGTGTGCTGCTCTTGTGTTAGTTAGTCTTCCATTTTATATTCATCATTTACATCTTTTCTCTTGTAAAACTGAAAATATTATTTAAAACACCTTCAGTAAAGCATAAAGCTCATGTTTGTGCTGCTTGTTGAAGTTTGTTCTTAGTGTGGAATGAGCTCACAGTCCAGCAGGACTGTCTCATCGAAAGCTATTGTTGTGCACTACTCTTTAATCAAGGAGGGTGGTTAACCAGACATAAATTTACTAAATTATTGTTATTTTATTCAATAAAACTTGTATTATAAAATACTCTGTGTCTAAATACTTTGGCGGATTAACCAGACTATCTTGTATTCAAAACCAGTGCCTCACCTGTTTGATATGAGTTTGATGATGAGACCTTGTTTGGGATGGTCACATGATTTTACTGTGACTGAAACATCTTGCCGTGACATTTCTACCTTGAAAGGTTGATTCTGTGTGAAGTAGTCAGAGTGTAGCATGTCTAGCTAGCAGAGACATAACATCATTAAAACTCAAGATGCTGCTTTGAAGTGCAACAGGTCATTTACATAGCTGAAGGACCTCTGAAGAGGACCTCCGCATTGGTTATTGTTTGACCAATCACAGACATATATCTGTTTCTTACGTGTTAACTTTTAGCATTGTGAATGGGAAGCAACTCAGGTATGTTAGCAACAGAATCATCAGTGTTGCTGTAATAAGAAGATGAGGTCTTCTCAACCTCTCTGACGATATATGTAAAATTATTCTTCAGTGCAGGTTTCTTACATCACAAAAGATCATCAGTAACCATATGCAAACAAGTACTTTGTTTCAATTTCTGCATCATGCCAATAATGTCCTCCCTGAATTGCATTAACCTTCAATCAATTGAGGTTAAATTGTATCTCAGTACCAAGATCTTTTTGCTCATTAGATTTCCTTTCTCGATGAAAATGTACCTTTAATCCAACTTAAATCCACCCTGATAAAAAGTGAGGCAAAGGTAGTTAGTTGCATACAGAGCTGTTGCTGTCACTGACTTGGTGTCTGCTGGTGCACACACACACACAGTATGAGCTATGAGGCTGAGTTATGCCTTTCACTTTGCCAACCTCTGCAAACCCAGCTCTCACTGTAGCCTTAATGAGACCTGTCGTCGCTGGGCCACCGAATTACTGCTTCAGGCTTGAACCCACACACACACATTCTCTCTCTCTCTCCCTCACACACACACACACACATTCTCATAAAACTACACATACAGTTGACACTTGCGTCAAAGAATGCCCTCCAAATTACTCTGTAGCCCACTTTCCACCAATTTAGCTTACACACATTCACTCATGCACAAACACAATCTTGACTAATTTCACTCTGTTATGTCTACTCAGACAACACACACACACACTGTAGACATACGCACATTCCTAATATCACCCAGGCTCTGCAAATGTTTCTCACACATGCTGTGCATATTCAGACCATAAATACACTCACACAGCTGTGATGGATGAGAGTGTTCAAATTGTATATGTTGTGTTGTCTGAGTCCTTCATTTCTCTTTTTCTCTTGCTCTGTCCCTGCTTTTCATTGTACAGTAATTCTTTGATTTTTTTTCATGCTGTGATGAATAAAGTACCTAGAATTCCTTTATTCACTGTGTATCTTTAACGACTGTAGCATCAATGCTAAGAGAATCTCTAACACTGACCCTATTTATCTGTGTGTCTGCCTTTGCTCCTTAGGTTTCTCCCAACCTGGAGGGATGGGGGTCAATGTGGAGTTGGGAGTTGCACCCCTCCAAGCAGACAGGCCACCAAGTATAGCTGAACCCCAGCATCCTACACCTCTGGCAGGGTTGGACGCCCCAAAAGAGCACAACCCCATGCTGCCCGAACCTCAGGTTCCTTGCAGCCCTGCAGATCTGTCAGCAGGTAAGATACATGCAGATTAACTCACATGACACAGACGTGTATCTAGTTCAAAGAAAACTGCTCTTCTTCAACTTTGCTCTACTTCATACTCTGACTTTGTGTACATATATCAACCTGGGAGCTACCCATTGCAGCCAGTCTGCTACTGCTGGAAGCTCAAATTCATTTGAGCAAATGGAGCTTATGTGTCTTGCTCAGGGGCATCTGAACAGACGTGATGAGAAGACAACATTACTTGCTTTTTTTGTGAGACTTTCCCAGCTGGTCCAGTTCACACTAAAATATTGTGGTGTCTTTACCCTCTGATATATGTAAGTGTTAAATCACAGGGAGCTGACAACATAACCTAAGCTCCAACTCTATGCATCAATCTGAAATGTTCTCCCCTAACAACAATTCTGTTACCCAAACATCACACTGGCAGATACAGAATGATATTTTAATTATATTGTTGTAATTGTGTTGCTACAAGGCATCGTCATAACGAGAGACACATCATCATGTTCTGCCTTACATAGTCCATGCAATGACTTAAAACAACCTCCCAGTGCTATGGCATTGGTTACGAATTCAACTTTGTAAGAGGAAAAATGTGTGACATCATCTTCCAAAGCTTTAACAGAACTGTATGGAGGCAATGTTTGGTAATGGTTAACCCTGCAGGATGTAATGATTTAGTATCAGCATAAAAACAGGAATGAATAGAGCAGGACAGAAAACTTGAATTTTGCTTAGTTTGGATTGATCACATAAGGCTGATACCTGACCACCAACTGAGTGAGGTCAGTAATGGCAACGATAAAGGTCCACCAAACTGGATCAGTTTGTGACTACTGAAAACACTACACTGCTTAAATGGAGCACTTTTTTGGCATAGTGTATTTTACCATGATTGCAGCTTATATATTAATATATCAAATAAATAACGTGACTAATTTTTGACTGATCCTTCTCCACAGTCACAGACAGTATTACCTTACCTTTTAATTGTGTTGAAATGTCCCTTTTTGCATTGAAAATTACAGTATCAAAGTGCTGATTTCCAGACCACTTTTAGTCATTGACAAATGCTACTGATATCCATTCACATTATAATGACCCAATTTTATTGTAGTGTTGACAGTGGTACTTCAACTTAATAATCCTTGAATGAATAATGAAGTGCTTATTTTATTTTGTTTACCACCTATGATGTAACAACAGTAACTATTTAAAAATGTGTGCTGTAAAATATAATGTGCAGGATCATATAGGTATATGAAAGAGGTATATATGTGCTGCACTGCCTAATTCATTCCACAGAGGGGTGCAGTATATAGATCAGCTGTCTCCTTTTCATGTTCTATAGCTTCCTCTGTACATGCACTTCAGCAGCTTTAGTCATCCATGTCAAAGTCAATGCACATCTGATGCTGACGTGTATAGGGCGAGCCATTATGCCATGGCTTCTATTCATATACTGTGTGTGCATCAATGTGTGTGTTGAGTTTGTGTGCGTGTATATGGATTTGTGTGTGTATATACAGAACGAGGGTGTCTGTGTGTGTCTCACTGTCCACTCTGTCATCACCCACCACTGCCTTCCCTAACCTCCCCCCATAGGGCTCCTCTCCAGTTCAATGCACATCTGATCCTAGAGAGCGTGGAGTTGTAGTTGTCACCATGCTGTGACTTGTGTCATCTAGTAGAGCCATGTTAACATCCCATGTGGCCAGTGGAACCATGCACAAAGCATCACAGCAGCTGAGCCCCCATGGTTCACTGCAGGTGGCAGAACCCCCTGTGTGTCTGTGTATTAAAAAGAGCAGGGCAAAAATATCACAGGTGTTACATCTTCATTTGGTGAATACACAGCTGTTAGACTTTGCTTAGCACCACATAACCTTGAACTGTGCAACAATGCCTAAAAATACAGGTCCTACTCTTCTTCTCACTTCTTAGATCTAGCTGATAGCTAGATATTCTCAGCTATCCTTTCATGTCTTTTTAAAGGACAGGTCCTGGACAAATAAATCCATTTGCTAATGAAAGCAGGAATTTAATTACCATATCTATAATGGCTCCCAGTCCAAATTCAGTTTAAGGTACATTTTCATTAATACCACGTTATTCATGCTAATTTTTCAAATTGAAAGCCTACAGACGAGGATAGGGATTGTACCTATTGAGTCACTGGAAGATTAATTAACATTAATTAGGGATGCATGTTTATTAGGAATCAAGGCTTTTAATCTAATAAAAATCTGTTTCAAAAAAAGCCTCGCCATTAAGGTAAACAAAGGTCTGAGCCACTATTTGAGAATTTAGGGTACTGTAAAGCCCTGAAGTGATGCGGGGAAATGAGCAGTCCAGTCAGTGGGAACTGGAAGGTAAAGGTCATTTACAGTATTAGTATCATTGATCATGCTCAGGTGATCTTACATGACCTGGGGTTTGATTTGTTTTGATTCCCCCTGCAGTTAAAATATAAACCTCCAGAGACCAAAGAAAGGCGTGAATCATTACAACTCAGCAGTGCTTCAGTTTAACTGCAGCTAGCAGAGTCACAGCTTGACTCACTCTGCAGCAGATGGAGATGATTCATTCACAAACCCCTCAATCAATTTGTAACAAGTGATGAAGGCATAGAAAATGGAGACTGTTGCTTGTTAACCCCTCAGCTGCTACCCTCAAACTGATTGTAAGATTGTGTGTGTGTCTGTGTCTGTGTGTCTGTGTGTCTGTGTGAGTTTGTGTGTCTGTGCATGCATAATCTGTCTACTGGTATGTGTGGAAACTACTAGGCAACACATAGTGACTCAACAATGCGACAACCACAAGCCCCCCTTTCCCTCTTCCCAAGATGCAGAGTGCAGATCCATGAAAACCTG
>BRZM01003411.1:0-78224 GCA_033238685.1 Lates japonicus
GAATCCTAGCTATATTGCGTAGGTGAAAAAAGGCGGTCTTTGTAATGCAATTGTCATATGAGATAAATATTATACCTTATACTGAGTACTATATGAAAATGTAGGCTGGTCCTCACCAGCAGCAAGAAGACAACTGCATGCTGTAGTTGTTATTCATAAAGGCCTCATGCAAAAACTCCCTCAGTATATCACTTCCCTTCTCAAATGTAAGAATAGAAAACCAGACTGGTTTCACTGTAGTTTATGTTTTAGTTATCTGGAATGCATCCTTACCATTAGCCGACTGAATGCCCCAAAAAGTAGTAGTACAGTAGTTTGGTCATAATATGTCATACTGACCACGTGCAAAGCTCCAAGGCTCTGGCCATGAGGCTTCTCAGTCAGAGACCACGATCCAGGAAAACTATGGTGCCTTGGATGCATCAATGCATGTTGAATTTAAAAGACATATAGATAGCAAAATAGAAAACATTGTATTTAAAAGTGCGATGATGGTGACACGATGACACAGGTCCATCTTTGTAATGTTCACAGTTGTTTGACCATGGTTTGAATACACAGTCATGTGTTCATCTGGAGAGGTTTGCCTCATCTGAGCTGATGGTGTATGGATAAAGGGGGTTGTGTGTTGTATGACTGTGAAGCCCCTTGAGGGAAATTTGTGGTATGTGATACTGGGCTATATATATAAAATGACCACGTAACATGTAATTCATTGCAGTGTGGTAATGTTTGTGTCACTTGGTCTAGAACTGGGCTTTACATCACACTGCACCACAAGATCGACATTTACTGTATGATCTTTGAAACTACGCTGTTGCCCAAGGTGTTACTTTCTCTCTCACTGTCACTACTTCACCAATAGATGGCAGAATATTTCACTTTTTGCCTGTCCCCATTGTCGTCCACTACAACATTATGATGGTTGAGGAACAGAAAGAGAGGGGGTTCGTGTCTTTTTAAAGGGATCTTGTTATGTCTTTTTCTGAATAACATAATAGGCACATATAGTGTTTATTTCTTACAGCTTTGAGAAATGCAGGTCTTGCTTATTTTCACCTAAAGCTTGCAGATTTAATTTCAACTGAAGACTATCAAACACAATTTAATTTATCAACACTCACACTGAGAAGAAGCTCATCAGTAAAATGACACATTTGCCCTTCATTATTTGAAGGCAGTAACCTAGTGAAGAAGACCACTGTTTTTAACCTCTTTCCTGATGGGTGTGGGTTTTTTCTTATTATTTTTATTTGTTTGGTGTGTCCTTCCATTTAAATCCCTGTAAATGATGTCAGCGTGTGCAATTCGCAGCTGGCTACGGCCTGTCTGCTGCGCTGACTGTCTGCTGCGTGGCTGGCTGAACAGCCACAGGGCTGTACAGTAGGTCAGGCTGGCTGTAATCCATTCCAGATTACAGTTCAGGGCATCATAAAAAGAAGTGTGGGGGATTGGCAAAGACAACTCTCAGTACAACTGGCTTCCCTCCAATTTGGAGAGGAGATAGGCATGTTTGTGTTTTTGTTATCGGGCATTAGCAGGTTGAGTTTTTTACACCGTCAGAGAGTGGACATTTTTAGAAAATGATCTAATTTTGGCTGGCATACCCTTCTTTTAAAAAAGCTTACTGTTTTTCCACCTCAGTCTTTAATGAAATGTTCACTACTTACACTTGTACACAATTCAGACACAACAATAAACTTACATTTGGAGGGCGTAACCACACCTTAAACAGAGTATAATGGAGCAACAGTTCATGTGAGCAAAAAATTACTTTTTTTTATCTCAGGTAAATTTTCATCTGAATTCATCAAATTTTTGCAAAAACTTTTTAGTGTTACATGTAAAAACATTTAGAGCCTCAGAAAATTCATCACATTTCTGCAGGCATAAACACTACTGAAATGTGTTTAAAGCTAAGGTGAAAACTACAACTAAATATGTCCATGGGGTTAGGGTTCAAATCAGGCATATTGAAGATGAGGATGGAGGAATGGAGGAGGAAGAAATTGATTGTTGAAGTTCTTGCACATGTGTAGATGACTCTACGTGTGTGTGCATGTGTGGTCTTGTATTTCTATTCTTGTGAGGACCAGTTATAGGCCTCAAGAGTGAAGACATTTTGGAAAGTGGGGTTTTCTGTTCCTCGCCTCTTCAAAGGGTTGTTCCTGGTTTTAGGATTAAAATTAAAATTAGGTTAAAGTCTGGGTAAAGGTCAGATTAGGCATGGAGTTGTGACACTCAGGCTCAAGAGCCAGAGAATATATCATGTCAATGAAAGACCTCAAAAGTATCAAAGTACACAAATATGTGTTCTTTTGATTGCTGATGTCCTCAGGGTCAGTATGAGCCACTGGCTGGATCAATCCCTGCTGACGTGCTCAGAACAGCACAAATCACTATCTGTTGCACACTCACACACTCCCAGACACACACACACACTCGCACCTCCGTAGGAAAATACCAGGCGACTTACCTCCTCCTTCAGACCATTGATGGCTGACACCGACATCCAGTCGACCACGAGACACAGTTGATCGACAGTGAGCGCACGATGTTTTGTGTGCTTGTTACACAGGCAGTCCAGACAGACTCCCCAGAACTATGGAAATATGACTGCTGTTCTTCCAGCATCGATCCCCGCAGCAGTGAGCAGACCTACCTCCCCAGAATCTTTCTGCCTGTTCCTCCGAGGATGATACTGAATGGCTGTGTCGCCCAATTCGTTTGTTCCAGCATCAGCCCTTACCTGGCGGGCTCAGGTCACTGAAGGTCTCAGTCATAACCAGGAAGCAGGCGGGGCGAGGGAAGGATTGAGGCCCCGTCTGCTCCAATATAACCAGATCACCAGGTAAGATTTATCAACGAACCATAGTCATGGAGGGTATGTTCTTATCACCTGAGCACTCCCCATGAAGATACCATCTTACCCAGATGCCTCTTTAGTTCACCAGTTTTAGTTAAACTATCAGGCCCAATGCACAGTTGCATCAACCCCACCTTCTGCTGAGCTATAATGATCTAGTGTTGAAATGATGTCGCAGGTTAGCGCGTTTATTTTATCCACCGACGAGATTAATCGAGAACCTTTCTATGACGTAGCATATTTCAACAGCACCAGCACATTCGCCAAATGACTGGCATTTTTAAAATAACAACCAGATTTAATTGTAATGAATGACCGAGCCGACACTCATCCATAGAAGACAGGGTGCATAGATGGCGGCTGACCACAGGTTCCGGATCCTATATCTCAATGATAATGATTAATGAAGTCAAATTCAATAACAGTGATAATCAACAGTACCACAGGAAAGATTTTTTGTTTAGTTGGACAGAATACGTGATAGAAACATCACAATGACTCAATGATACCACAGCTTCCCCCTCCAGAGCAGATGATCACATTCTCAATCACTTCGGTCACACAGAATGTGTTCATCTCTCCTCCCAAATCTTTGCTGATTCTGTCCTCTGTGAGCTGAAACAGGCAAAAGGTTAACACAAAATGGATACAGTTTATGCGTCACTGTAGGAACTGTGCTTTAAAAAAACACATGACACCAGACAAAAAATATGAACATATACAGATTCGGGATCAGCTGTAGCTCACCACCAGCAGAGGTTGACCGTGCTGATGAGTTTTAGAGACTCCACCTGTGAAGAGAAGTGAGAAGACAGGTGAGCCAGCTGATGATCAGCCCAGGTGAAAGGAGGCAGAAAAATAAACAAGCAGCTCCTCTTCAGAGTGTTTGGTTTGAGGGTTTTGGTTGCTTCAGTTTCCTCCGCTGATGGAAAAATCTGGGCGTTCTCACCCTCTAGGTCTGAATAGGCTTACAGTTTAATGTGTTCCATAATGGACACATTTTTAAGCATAAAAAATGAAATAAAAGTTCTGGGCTGTAATGCAATCCACAGCCATCATTCTGAGAGAGAAAATTACCTTTTAAACTAGTAATGAATCAACATGATGCTAGAGCACATGTTTTGTAGGTTTATGGTTGGCAGAATGTAGTTGAGAATTTATATTTCACTATCCAGAACTGAACTGTATGTATTAATAACAGCAGCATTTCTGCTAAGAAAACTTTATTCTCAAGGTTTGGTCCAAAAATGTGATCTTTTAAATAAAGAAAACATCCTAAATGGTGTTGGGTTGGAGGGTCTTCCACATGTAAAAATGGCATTACATGGTATAAAAACTGCTGTGCTGTAGGCTACTGTTAAAACAGTGGTAATAATAAGGCCTTCTGTTTAATCATGACTGGAACTTGTGAATAAGCGTTGGTTGAAATATCTTTAATATGCTTAATCGCAATTCTGAAACCAACAAACACAGATGAGGCAGTGGCAGATTTCCTGGTAGGGTGTCTATATAAACTTCTGGTAACAGTAATTCTCTCTCCCTCTCTCTCACACACACAAACTGCTGCATGTCTCAATGAATGGAGTGATTGTGCCTTTAAGAACAACAGGGGGAAGGGTGGGTGAGAGATGTTGTGTTCTGATGCTGTCGGAAATATTGTGTTTTTGTTTTATATATCTATTCATTTATTTATCTTGCAAAAACAACAACAACAACAACAAAAACATAACACATCTATCTGTCTGAGAGCTAAACTGCTCTGGGAGAACATATTAACATATACAATAAGCATCTTGAAACTTCCTTCAAAATGACAAATAGAGGAGACAATATGACATGATTTTTAAGATTTTAATCAAAATATGCAAATTACACAAACAGGGGTGGAACTCCTGTAATAGTAGACCTATTTCACTGAAATTGGAGTACAATATTATTCGAGCTCTGCAGCCCAGTTGTTTTATATTCACACTGTATTCTCATTTCAGTGGTTGTGTCCTTCACATGGAGTGGGCTCTAAAATGGGACCCTCCTGCTTCTGTGAAACTGTGACCTTTGGAAAAATCAAGGCAAGTAGGTTGAACCTTTGCCTTATCTCCAGAGTCTGCAGAGGTTCCTCATAGGGTGCTCTTCAGTGCTTTCCTCAGCCACAAGTGACTGGTGTAGAGCAGAGTTTGTGATGGTTTTGTCCTTCACTTTGAGCCAAAGAAAGTATATTTTTATAATTTCTTTCACCATCTGAAAAGCCTTTGAAATGGGACAGACTCATAATGATTGGTCATTAATAATAATAATAATACATTTTGCGTCTAGGAAATGTGTCGATTTTAGCCACCAGGAGGCGATAATGATATTTCAGGGGAAAGACTATGTTGTTTACCAGGAGATAAAATTCAGGAGAATTTGTCATGAAAATAACACAAGCCCTTTATTTCTATATTTGTACGTATGTATATTTAAAAGTACGTCATCATTCAGTTAATTGTGACTGATATTCCCAACCAAATGCTGGTTATTACTTTCGAAACCCTGAAGACTGACTATATGAAGAGTACCTGAAGGCAGCACGAGCGCGAGGGGAGAGGAAAAAAGCGTGTGTGTGCTTGTGTGCGTGCGTGCGTGGACACCGACGCAGCAGCCCTGCCTGTCGTTACCATTGACGTCCCTCTCCTCCCTCTTTTCTCTTGTCACGGTGTTTTTCGGGAGGTGGAGGGGGGGATCCCGTTCTCTCTCGCCTCCTTCACAGAAAACAAATGCTATGTTTCCGACACAAGGGAGACATATCTTCGTGCTGCGCCGCTGCTCATCCGACGCCGGCGACTTTTCATTCACTGACACGGCACTTTCAACCAAACCGAATGAGAGCAGCTAAGGGCGGACGGGACTGAGAGGGAGAGCCAGAGACTGACTGGGAGGCAGCACATCCGCCGCTTTCTTTAATACAACCGCAGTTTGCCATTGATTTATTTCCCAAGGCCCCGGGCATCTCCCGGCGGCTTAAGATGTTCTCTCAGACGGTTCCTGGTTCTGTTTACGTGACAGTCTCTCCGTGGGAGCCACCGGTTTAACCCTTGTCGCCCAGAAAAATTATATTAGCTAGCTAACAGGAAAACACAAACTCCCCCTTTTTTCTCAACTCAGCCCATGGTGGTCGCGGGGACGCAGAGACCTCGCGGCTGTGTTTCCTCTTATTAACCCTCATCAGTTGCCTCAGTGGTTGTGTTTCCTTCCCTTTCTCACCCGAAGACGATGCAGCTTGAAGTAAACTGGTGACCACCCGGATTGTTTTGTGAAAGATCCAGCCAGCGTCCACCGAAATGGTACGATAGCGTCTGGGAGGGATTTGGGGGAAAGTGAAAAGCTAAGTGGGGGGTTCAGTCTGAGCTGTTTTTTTTTTCTCAAATGAGGCTGGGTTGGTACCAACAACACCAGGCAGACATGAGGTGGCTGTAGCTTCACAGTTTTTTTTTACGCATCAATTTAAGCTGGATCACTGTCTTGGTGATCTGTGCTGCCTTCAAGGACTATGACAATGAGGACTGTATGAGAAGTAAGGCTGTTTTTCTTCCTGATAAACAGAGCCTGGTGTGAGTGACAACCAGGCTAATCTGGGGGTGTTTTTTTTTTAAACCCAGTGTGAACACAAACCCACAGCCTACTTTTTTTTCTCCTGGACGGCGGAGCGAACTCAGGGACGAAAATGTCTTTACGCACGGCACTGCCTGGGAACGAGCGGAACCCGGACCATGTAAGTAGATGATTAAAACACAGGGCGTCGATTCGGCGTCTCCGGCAGCAGGAATATATTACAATTAGGTTTTATTATGCTTTTGAAGGAAACACTTACCTACCTCTGGCCCTGGCCCAAGCCCTGAGAGATTAGTCTGTGCAAAGAGCAGCTGCAGCCAAGCAAAGCGACACAGACGCCACCCCCAGCTCATTCTGGGACGTTGCACTGACACAATCAATACGTCATCTGGATGGAGACGGAGAAACATAAAATTTGACGGGTGGGGAGATTTAAAGCAGAGTCGTGTTTGTTACATTGATTACGCAGACATGGAAAATTAACAACTAGAGAGTTGCCTTAAAAATCTCCCAGACTTTCACTACCTATTACCAAATTCAGTGCACAAGCAGGGTCTCAGCTGATCAATACTGATGCACGGATGCAAGGCCACCAAGCCTCTGCCCAGCCTGCCTGCACCTATCTCTGCCTGCCCACTGCCCGCCTGCCCACCAGCTGACCTGCCCAGTTTTAATGAAAACACAGTGACAGGTAGCTCAGTGGCCGCCAGTGCTGCAAATTTGCTGTGTTGCCAGCCTGGCTTGCCCTGCTGATGCGCCCGTGGCAGCCCGATTTTTAAAACAGGACCTTAAGCAGAAACGGCACTACAGTCTCATGTTTGGAGTGATTTTTGCAAAGACGTGAGCCCCCAATACCCCACCACATATTGACTTCAGTAGTAGCTGTATGAAGAATTCCCACCTTTATCTCATGTTTACACCAACTCAGCAGCCTGAAATATCACAGAGTCCTATTGAGTACAAGCCTACAGAATTACCAAAGGACAAAATACAATACTTCATTTTTAAAGGGTATTTAAAGGGTATGTCGTCAATAACGGGACTTTTGCGTCGTTGCCCAGATATTGTGCAGATATTCTGAAAACCAGCAATGACCGGGCAGAATTTATTCCAATGATTGTGCCGGTTTCTGGCATCACTGACCTTTCGCCACAGTGACTGCTGAATGTGCTACATTTGGGTGTGACAAATCAAAGACAGATGCGAAAATATACCTTCCACCCGCCGCTGGCTGAATACAAGTCTCTAAACGACAGCCACAGTGCCCACACAGCTCACACAAACATGATGCCCCTGCTCAGGACACGACTGAGTGCATTTTGAGCCCTGGTTGCAAATTCAGGAGAGATGTCGCCACCTCCTCACAAACACAGTGATTTTATCATTTTATTTTTCTGGCCAGGTGCCCTGGCTCAGTGCAGATTGTTACAGTTAGGGTGTTTATTGCCCGCAGCCCGCTAGACCCAGATGCACTTAAAGGTGGCAGAATCAGAAGGCATTCTGATTTTATATGAAATTCTGTTGTGGTTGGTTTGAACAGTTTGTGCCGACCACACAAATGTAGTGACCAGAAAGTGACACTGCTTTTTAGACAAAGTTTTATTCTACTAATACCGAATAAGAAGCAAGTTACGACAACAGGAAACCTACTTAAATTTTACGAACATAGTCTATCAGTCATAACAGTTCCCAGGAGATCTCCAAACAAAACTGGGTGCCAATTATGGCCTGTTAAACAACTACAGGCTTATAAAACAGTTTTGAACAAAGCAGAGCAGTAAACTAACAATAGTGCCTGTTGGCGTTTGATGGAGTTCTGTCAAAATTTGCAGGCAGGCAGTCTTATATACATAACTTATTTCTGGACTGTGAAAGCAGAATAATTGAATGATAATGCCTCATTTTGACAGAATGTGAATGAACATGCACCAAGCTGGGACGAGGCAAGCACAAGAGGAAAGAAATTATATGTTCTGTGTTGGGCAGCTGAGTGACGCTGTACTACCACAAGCTCAAGCTACAGGCACCACCATGGCAACAGCAGGGCCCTCTACACTTCTACTTATCACCCTGCCCATTCTTATCTATTTCAAATACACCATGCACAATTATTAGCCCCACACACCAGTGGTTACCTGGTCTATGTGGCACAATAGACCTCAATGATCAGTGGTTCCTGCAACAGCGTTATCAACACTGACCTATATTATGATACATATGTTTAATGATGATAAAGAAGTTTCCTTTAGTGCAAACATTATCTTCAGATATACTTTCTTGCAGTTCTACTTTTACCAGGTTGGCGCTGTTTGTCATTTGATTAATGGTTGGTGTTCATGTTGCTGTGCACTAGACTTTCTATACCATAGCGGAAGCTATAATGTAAATAAAGATGCTCACCAATGACGAAACGGCTATACTTGATCTAAGAAATTACTTACTACTTCTTTCTGGCTCAGACTGGAGGTTCGATTTTACTACTTAGCTAAGAGCTGGCTTACGAAATGCTTTTGGCAAGAAACTGGCACATATCTTCAGCTGAGTCCCCAACAGCGTTAACACGCGTCTTGAAACCCAGCACAATTAACAGTCTTTCTCTCTCCTTGTTTACTGCTTCCCCTCATGTAACACCCTGCACAAAACCATCATCGTAACAAGAAACCCAAAGCCAGTTTTGTGATGTTCATGTTAAAATTTTAAATGACGGGATCAAACTCCTTGATAAAACTAAAACACATGGCTGTTGTGCAAACAAGGCTGATTTGAAATTTTTCTCATTGATACAGGCCTTCATGCTTTTGAGGAAACAACTGATATTGAAATCACTTTTTTCAGGAAGAATGAATACGAACATTTACTTGGAAACTTACACCCTAAGTATAATCTAAATATGACTTTACTGAAGAAGGTACTTATTTATGCAGAGGTACAATTTAGTGGTGATTGCCACAGATGTTTTGATTTGTTTAAAGACTTTCTTCATATCTTAGCTTTAGCTACTGGAGACCCTTGATACATAGGTGTTGGCATACAACATATATATATATATATATTTATTCTGTGGAAATAATGTCATAAATCATCTTTCAGATCTGTCCCTGAGGTTGTCAGTACTGCTTCTATTTGCACACACAGATGACTTACCTAACCTGCTAAACCTGTATCTGTTATAAGCCTGCAAGTGTTTCATTTAGACTTTTGCTCTTGTGTCTGTTTTTTTTTTTTTTTTACAGTTTTATGTTCAGAGGATGTTTCCGTTAACTGCCGTACATGTGTCTTCTGTTTGTGTTGTTTAGTATTTTTGTTAAGGGATCTTAAGGTTAGAAGAGGTGAGGACACTTGTCACTTTAAAGTTATAGTGTAGCATTAGCACGTGTGGGTCTAGGATTGGCAGACCCCAGAAGCTTGTGGTAAGAGTTAGCATTGTGAAGCATATGGAATGTAGTCAGTGAAGGTCCTCAAGTAATAAACAGGTATGCATGTATGTCTGTGCTTTTGTTGCTGCACTGTGGGAATGGATGCACTATCTGCTTGGGGCTAATCACAAGGTTTTATCTGTGTGTGTGAGAGAGAGAAAGGAAGTCCCATAGTAGGTGGTGAATGCTTAGCAAGAAGGTACGGATGTGTAGTTCTACAAAAAGGGGCAAAATGTCTTCAGTGTGCCACCGAGAGAGTAAGGCTTTTGAAGTTCCCCGGACAAGCAAAAGATTCAAGGAGCTTGCTGTCCCGACATGTTACCCAGAAAGCTGGCACTCACCTCTGATGCCCCTGATGGTATCTATATTTCGTTTGTTCGACACCAGATAATAATTTTACAACAGGCCAACTGAGGCATGAATGATGGGTATAAAATTAGCAGGTTCATATGAGATGACCTACAAGGTATTAATGCATGCCTCTGTGACGCGGGAGACTTTGAGACGCTCACCAGCTTAACCCAACTGAAATGTGTTTTGGTTATAGGCTAAACAGTAGCCCAAAGGTCAGAGAAGGGCCATTTGCAGTGGAAATTCGCTTAAGCTGGAGATAATATAATCTGTTGAGCTTTTAACATACTACCAGGGTGCCCACGGCGTTACTGTGAGCCCCAGTTTTGGTGACACGTCATTGGGCAGCAGTGGGAAACCATGTTATCTCTGCACAGATTCGGCTGTGAAGGTGTTGAACGTGTGAATGTGAAGGTTACTGGGAAAAGAGCTTAAGAGATTTAGCAGACTTTCCTGTAAATGGCCTGCTCAAGAGCACTTCAGACAGTTTTAAGGGAAATCAGAAATTAGAAGTTTTCCTGTCCTGACACAGATGAGTATCACTTGTTTTATGTATTGGACTTCTTAGAATCTGTATTGCATCCTTCCTATAGACAGGGAGGTAGATGACGTCTGAATTACTATTATTTACATTATTTGCTGTTTACCATGGGACATTTTGTTTAGAGCACTCCAGTGAAATGGGCATGTTGAATATTAATTGATATATTGGTAAGGGGGATGTGGCAGACATTTAACAGACATTTATGAAAATGTTTTAGGTAAACATCCAGAATCAACAAATAGTAATTTTAATGTACATAGTGGGTTTATTGGCTGTATAAATGGGGATTTGCTTTGAATAAAAGTATACATTGACAGACCAATAAATTTGTGGAATTGGAAAAATCATGCCAGTTCATGTCAAAATAGCTTTTCGGAATTCTGCTTCCTTGTGATTGACATGTTTCCTCTGGATCTACATAATGACACAGAGGTGTGTGCATGTTCAAACTCTGTAAGTCCTTTAGCAGTCAGTTTTCTAGCTGTATCTGTAATGAACAGTTAAATGTAAAAAGAAAATCAGGATTGGTCATGAAGGTTCAATAAAAGAAAGAGCCAAGTCACTGTACAAGAGAGTCCAAATCTAAATATGTTCTCATTTAACACCTGTTAATTAAACTTTATTGGTATACAACCAAACAACTGTCATTGCTTTTTTCAACACAAACAGCGTTTTTTCTGCCAGCTATTGTGCAATTCTAGTTATGGTTAGTCAGCAACCAGTGCTGGAACAGGTGGTGTTTTCTGGAGACTGGCTACCACGTGAAGAATGACACTGAAACTACAGAGCCTCTGTTAACTGCTAAACATTATTGAACACATTATTACACACACACACACACACAACAAAGACCCCAGATAAACATATTATCGCACAGACACACAATTACAAAACGAACCAGCAGACAAGCATAAAGGACACTTTGATGCTCATAGCCCAAGCACAGTCGGTCTCTCAGTTCATTGTGTAATGGGCTCCTCTGCTGTCTGGCTCTCTAGGTGTCAACTTGCTGTCCTCGGTGTATTTCTCAGGCCTGAGCTGCTGCAGCAACCCATGCAGATACTATATCTGCTCTTTCCTGTTTTCTTCTTAAGCATGTTTACCCGGTAGTGAGTCTCTTGTCAGTTTTGCAGCTCTGTGAAGCTCATGTATGCATGTGTGAGGCGGGCAGTCAGATAGGATTTTCCGTTACACTAAAATGATGTTGTTTGTTGGTTGAATCAGGTCCATATTTTGTCACCAGATCTAAAGCTGTAAACCTTTCCACTTCCATTTACACCTTTTTCCATTCATATCACCCACTTGTTTTGCATTCCAGTCACATAGATAACCCGAGTGACAAATTCATATGGTATCTGTATACGTTCATCAGTTGTTTTATTTTTGTGATTGTTTTGTAGATACTGCCTTAAAGCTGTTTTCTTATGGTGTACATGTACATTGTGCATCATATTGTTTATTCCAAGCTGTATGATAGTATCATGTGGTCAGTGTGTGTTGTGTGTGTGTGTGTGTGAGTGTGTGTGTGTGTGTGTGTTTATGTGGTAATGTTCTTGTTAACCAGAGGAAATGTCACATCAGAAAAAGCTGTCACTGTTTCTGTCCATTAGCTGCTGCAGACTGGAGCCCTGCAACAAAAGAGTGTCACTTAATTGTGGTCGGTAGGAACACAAAGCCTGTGATGTTGTCATTTTCACATTATTCACATTTTACATTTGAGCTTTCCTTTAGGGGTGAACAGAGTTTTTGGACATTTTTGCTTTATTAAATGGATAATATCAGAGAGATAGTAGCACGTCGTAGGTGCTGTCGACTGTTGTGTCATGACTTCCCCTAACTGCGAGGTCTAATAGTTTCCTGCAGCAGACTGTAATCTTAGAGAAACACACATCAAGCAAATTATCTTGGGCAAAAATTCTCCTCAACATTTGTTTCAAACCAAATATATTAAGGGATATTTTCAAACACTAGTTTTGAACTAAAAATCTCATACATGGAAATTCCTTGTTTCAACCAGGTAGTCAGAGGATCTGCACTAATCCTCATCTTTGAAGCCAAACCAACTATAACATTTCATTATCATATTACATATTACAGAGCAGGTCGTGTCTCTGTGCCTGTCTGTTTAACAAAAAAGCGTAAGCGTCCCCCATGGTTTGACTTTTTAGACAAATTGCTTTGGCATGAGCAAGAAAAATAATTATTGTGAAAAGGTTATGTAGGCGTTGTCATTTTGGGTCAGACTGAAGTGGCAGACAGGCGAAACAAAGACTGCAAGCTGAGAATGACAGAGAGAAGGGTGGGTGGAAGTTTCTGAATATATACCATTACTTAGTGAAATTAGGATTTGACTCAAAGTTTATGCTGCTATGGGGCAGATTGGTGTTTAGATATAGAGATGATTTAAAGAGCAAAAGGTGAGAGTAGAAATGGCACCTTTTTTGAAGGAAGTTATAGTTTCAAATACCTTTTTTTTTTTTAGTTTTGGCCACCATTACCACCAGTAATAATACTCTATAGTACTCATCAGCAAGCGTTGCTAAAAGAGACTAGAAAGGGCAATGAAGCACAACCAATCAGATGATCACACTGGTGAGCGTAAAACTGTAAACGTAAAACACATATTCTCCTCCATAAACATTGTCACACTATGAACCGACTTGCACATAGTTTTCCTGTGCAGTGACGCATTAATACCTAGATTTTGGGTGCACTCACTTTCAGTTTTATCTCAAAGATAAACTGGCTAAACTATGTGTATTTGCAACATCTGATGATCTGACCGCGTGTTTCTTGCCCGTCAGACTTTAAAAATGTATCTCAGAGCAGCCTGCAGTGACACAGGATTTGGGAACAGATCAGTACAGAAGCGAGTCGGTCTGTGCAGCGACAGCGAAGACACTGAGGTCTGGCCAAGGGGTGACTCAGCTCTTTAATCATGCTGTTGATCCAAACAGAATAAATCTGTCCCTTCCTCAGCCTGGTCTGATGATCTGCAGCCCTCTCGGTGAATAATGCTGGTGTCATGGCCAGATCTCCAGGCGAACAGAGCATCTCTCTGTGCGTCTGTGTGTGTGTATTTGAAGTCCTGCACTGTCAAGACTGAGGAATCCAATTCACGCTGCATACTGGAGCCAGATAATATCAGACTGGAGGAGGGAGGCCACCTTTAACCCTCAATGTTGGTGGATTGTCCTCTTCAACTTTGTGCCCTTTGGCTCATGTTGTTAATAATATTTAGATATTTTCGTGAAATTGAAAATAAGGACCGTTTTTTTTTTCAATCGCGCTTCAAGATATTCCACTTTAAGATGGTAACAGACTCAAAAAATAGAACATCATGGTGTAAAAATAGTGGCATATATTCATTTACTGTTTTTCAGGAGACCTTGTTACGTACGTACCACTTACATAAAGGAACAGGTCATCTTAGGTTAATAACCTTACATGGGATGCTGAATAGCAGATGAGGAAACAGATAACATCCAGTGTAAATCGTGACGGACCAAATTCAAGCTCCTTTTGGTGATGAATTCAGTCCTGCAGAACTGCAAATAACAGGTTGAGGAAAACCTCCATGATTGCCAACGTCATGGGAAAACCTGACCTAACGTTATCATGTTTATAAAGCAAACTTGAAGATTTATGTGTTTCAAACAGTTGTCTGACCTAGTGCCTATGACTCTTTCCAAAGCCATGTTATATTTTTCAAAAACTGCCTCCTTGAGTTTAATGAAGTCAAATGGGGCTGCTTGAAGTGGCTTAGCGGTACTGTATTTTGCACATAGGACAGAAGGTTAAGATTGAGCTTCCAGTAGAACAACACAATTCAGCCTGCCCAGGGAAATATACTGTACATGTCAGTGAGAGCAGTGTTACAGCAAAACTGCTCTGACTCTTAGACTGGCTAATGGTTATTGGTAGGAATTTGAATGAGTCCTGACAGAGAAGCTGAGGAATGTCTATCAGCTGCTGTGTTGTTTTATTTAAACATTTCTCCTAATAAAAGAAACAGATGGCCCCTTTATTCACAGAGAAGAAAAAATGTTAGCAATGTTTTGTTGGTGTTGGTGAATTTAACTGGTTAAGAGGCTGGAGGGCAGCTAATGTGCTGTCATGCAGCGTAAACTCTCTTAATTTCATTTCATAGCTTTTATCATTGCACCTCCTTTAAAGACCAGTTAGTTCTATTAGCAGCCTTTTCACTGTTAGTTATTCTAAAAAGTCAGACATTTCAATCCAGTGTGACCTTCATCTATTCAATATTCTCATCTTCCTGCCATTAGACTGCTTTTTGCAATCTCTTACAGAAAATGCACTGCCAAGAATTAAGTCATCAAAAAATGCCCCAACAATTATTTATCGTGACAAAAAGTAAACCAGACATGATCGTGGTGTTATTGCAGATGGAAGACTTTGGTATTGGCTAATCATGTTAAAATAATATCAATCAGATTGAATACTTGTAGCAAGGTTTTAAAGCAGATGGTCAGTCCTGAAGATCAGTCCTCAGGTAGCCACACAATAGTTTCCTGTGCAACAATGGTTTATAGGTATTTTGTGACTTTACATGTTGCTGGATAATAATGGCATGCAGACCCATTGTAAGGCTTTCTATTTTCAATCAAGCAGCTATTCACTAAGTACAACTAATATTCTGTATTTTTCAGGAAAAGCTGAGGCACATTACTGAGAACCTTTAGCACATACAGTTTTTTTTTTAACCATAAAAACAAATCTGTTATCTGGAGATAAATGCTTTGTGCTTTGTGAAAATCCAGACCGCATGATAGTTAAAGGCAAAGTGAGGCCTCCAGCAGCTGATGGAGAGTTAGCTCCACAGTATCAGACAACCTGTCTGTCACAGTCTAACATGTTTTCTAGCAGCTCCTTCCTTGCAGGTCCTGCCAGGAAGCTTACTCTACTTCAAAATGTGCAGGTGCAGCTGACACGTCTCTCGTGACATTTCTGACTGCAGGACAGGAAGTGACGCCCAGAGTTAAGTTCATGCAACTTCCTGCTGCACCGACACATACTCTTGATGGATGACTCCAGATGTGAGGAGTTAATACAAGTCATTACACATTTGAAAGGTTATCAGAAGGGAGGACTGCTGTACGGCCCAGGGTGGGGGGTGGGGTGGGGAAATAATTGTGGCAGGTTTTACAGTATGTGGTCAGTCCTGATGGTGGAAGAAGAAACTGCTGGCAGATTCTGCTGGCTCTATGGTGGACTGCTTGATCCATCACAAAGCCCTGCAGTGTGCCTATCCAGAGTGAACTGGTGTTTTGATTTATAAAAATGTAAATGTAGGCTGGAATGTACAGTAGGTATAGAACAGCATTGTCATTATAAAAGCCACAATGGTATAAAACTCTTCCTGTGAATGTCCTTTAACCTGTAGTTAGCACATGTGTTCTCCAAGTAACGTGTATGCGCTTTTTGGTTTTGACCTCTGTTGCTTTCCTGCACACATATTACATCATTTATATAAAATAGACCTTTAAACTATGCCTTTAAGTACTGCTCTGGGACATGATCATTCTGATCTCCGGCCTTCTCAAAAGCAGATGTCACTGGCCCACAGCCTCCATTTCAGAGAAAGTTCAGATCTTTCTTTTCTCTCTAATTTTGTTTTTTGTAGTTTTGTTAATAGGACAGAACAAAGTACGGTGTGTGACCACAGACTGGAAAAACAATATGGGCATGTGTGGGGAGACTCATGAAACCAAAGGAAACATGTTATGTAATTTAGTCAAATGAGCCATTAGGACAGCTCCATTTTTTTAACAGTGTTATCTCTTTGTTGTGTGCTGTGTGATGTGGAGACAGTGTGTCTGCTGGTGTGTGATAAGAAGGGTGTGTGTGTCGGGTCAGTGACACCAGTCTGAACCATAAGGCGGAGAGCCACAGCAGCTATAGAGGAAGAAACTGGACACACTGTGGGTGTGCTCATATTAATGGCATGTGTTAGCAGAGGTTTGGGATGGCTCAAGGTTATGCCACTCCTCTGCTGGGGACCGACGTCACACATCCTGTCTTTACTCAATGCCTCCCTACCAACACACACACACTCACACTCCAGGCTGCAGCAGCAGGACACCTCCCTCTGGTCTGGTCCATTGTTTGAAAACATGTTTGTCTTTCATCCTCATAGGTCTTAGCGTAGCAGTCCTTACCAAAACCAGTGCAAGGAAGAAAATCATTGCATTTTAAGTTATCAGCATCGGGCTGACACTTGCATGCTGTTATTTATTCCAACAAATTTAGTCAACAAACGTATATTTGCAAGTGACAAGATAAAATAATACCTTGGTGTGTAAATATTCACATGTATGTCAAGAGAAGCAGCATGTGAAGAGATTAAAAAACAAGCAAAGATGACAAAGCTGTTTTCAAACTGTTAAAATAGAAATTATTGTAGACTTATAACATTATATATTAAGTACAAAGAAAAGTGAAATCCCATTCAGTCAAATGGGCACATATTCTAGAAGAACTTCCATCTCAAAACTCATAAGGTTTCCATTCAAAAGCATTCATATGCATTTTTATTTAGCTATGCGCCCGAGAGACCAGCACAGATGGAAGATAGCTGCTGTACTGTAGAATATGTGATGGAATACTGAACATGCAAACATGCATGCCACCACAGTGTTAGCCAACACTTATTCTTTATACCAAGGAGGTTCTTAAAAAAGTAGAAGAGTGATATCTCATGATTTGTTGCTCTACCGTGATATCTCTGTGATATCCCTCAAGGTATTTTACTTTTAGTTCACAGAGCAACAGAGCACTGCGGGTCCCACTGTGAAACAAGTGTCAAATAAATGTAATATTAATAGAAGATAATTCCAGCATCTGATATTGTGCTCATCCTTACCTTCCTTGATGTTCTGTTCAAGTCTCTGATGTTTCATACCAAAGAAAACAAAATATATAGAGAAGAAACCTTGTTGAGAATGGATGAGCACTTGTTCAATGCTGCCGTTCAATTTCAGTCCTTAAGAAAAGAGTATGTGCCTGTACCTGACTGAAGAGAAGGAATTACCTATAGCGCTTAGTCAGGCTGGTTTTTCTTCCCTTTGCATCTTTGATTTGTAGCTCCTAGGTTGATTATATAATTTCTTTTTTAAATCGAAACAAAAATTGCAAACATGAGCAACATTAATGGCTGAAACTTGCATTTGGGAATAACTACTGTAGACACAACTTTACTGACCCATTTTAACTTGTTATTTAAATATCGGAGGAAGGGACAGGCCCTTGGTTTTCATCTGTTTGTTTGCACATGATGACGATCAGCACCTACATGAACATGCCCACACAACAGCAAGCTCATAGTCACAGTTTTTGTTGCTGCAGATTTGGATCAGAAAAACTAGAATATATTGTGAGTTATGAAATGAATTTGTCATATTGATTTAAGTATATTTTAGCGTCTCGGTACAAGTCACATGTACGGTGTGCAAGTATGTGAGTTAGCACATGTTGACAGGGAAACAGAGAGCATTACTATCGGTCTATCGGCCACAGGTTTAAAAGGCAGAGTGCCTACAGATGAAAGCAGCTAACTGTTGACAGTGCATAGTTAGCTTATTTAGATGTATTTACTGAAAATCGGGGCTATGCGTGTATGCTAGTAAACTTAAACTCCCACTCTGAAATCAGCTCCATTGTAATCATGAGTCAAGCTTGTAGCTTGAATCAAAAAACCTAATAATAATTTTGCTTTGCAATGAATCAAATATACTTACGTATTTCTTCCGCGCGAGAATTATACAATTATTTTGATATACTGTGTAAATATTTATTATATTTTTTAATAATCAAAAGGTGAAGGTAAAGGTATGATGACATTAAGGAGGATATTTAAATTGATCAGGGTTTCTGTTTTTGCCATAATCATACTAGCCTTCATTCAAAATCCAATCAGGTACTTTTATAACAGCTTTAGATATGAAATGTCAGTAAAGATTTCCATAACACTGAGTGGGGAGGTAGTTCAAATGGTGGCCTAGGTTACATCCACAAGCTTCACCAGCAGCAGAGAGCAAAGTGTTTAGGACAGCAGAGCAGGGCATGTTGGGAGATGTAGGGCATCACAGAGAATTGAAGTGCTTTCAGTTCACAAGGACAAGGTGCAGCTTGTTTGCTGAATGTGCAAATTACATAGTAAGAGCCCACAACACACGCACCCTACCCCCTACCCTCTCTCCTTCACGCACACACACACACACACCTAGCCATCCACCAGCCCTTCATCTATCTTCTAAACCAAATGTCACCCTACATGTATAATGATGTCAGGGGCTTTCATCCCCCCGCTTCCCACCCAAATACCTCTGCCTGTCCCAGTCTGCTGACGAGAGACCACATCACACTTTGCCCAGGCGCGCGCACACATGCACACACACATTCACTCACTCGCACAGAAGCCTCCCCTTGAATGAAACTGCGTGGTAATCAGAAGGAGTGGGAGAATCGATAGACTGCGCTCCTTGAAAGGAGTATGTGGGATGGGGGGAGGGGATATGAGGTGCAGGGGTGGGGGTGGCGGTGGGCAGCACGCAGCTCAAATTGATGTGAGGTCGCTGAAAATGAAGATAGTGGCGCGAGACAAAAGAGAGGGCGGGTCCAGGCACGGAGAGGAGAATATAGGGAAGGGAGGCAAATTGATTTGTCTGGGGGATGGGATGAACCAGGGGAAAGAGGAGAAGGGTGAATAAATGGGGGAAGGGTGAGGAGAAGGTGAAAATTGAAGGTGGGGGGCTAAAATGGACAAGGAACATATTTGGCTGGGTGGCTGTGATATTAAAAATGCCTTATATATGCCTTAGTACTACTTCTGATGTTTGAAATCTGCTCCTGTGGTTAGTTCATAGTCTTATTGTTCCACATGAGTTTTTCAGTTTCATGTTTTGGTGCTTTGTTTCTATTCCAAGCTCAGAAATAACCAAAGTTTCAACCCTTGACTGTTGGTGCATGTAGTGAACTTCACACATGAGAGTGTTGGGTATTATAAGATGAAGTAGGTTTTAGTTTGTTTTCTGGTGCACTACAGTTCATATTACGATTAAATTAACCACTTAAGCTCACACATACTCTAGATTGCAGTGTTCATTTCCAAGCCAAAAACTTTTTAAGCAATGAACTCAAATGACTCAGGCATATTGTAAGAATTTGTAACACAATCTGCATGAAACTTTCCTTCTCCTCCTCTTTTTTCAACTTTTGTGGCACACTCATGGTTTAATCTGTTTAGTGGAACTTGAGCTTAACCTGTTATTCACAGGAGACAACTTTTTGTAACTGTGATCAGCACTACTCCTCACAAGACGAATTCCTCTAAAACTTGCTTTTTCTGTCTCTGCTCAGCTTTGCATCAGACAAAGAAAACCACAGAAATTGGCTCCTCACTTAAAAATGTTTATTCATTTTGGCAAGAGAAGAGATAAGAATGAAGGACTAAGGAAGGTGACGGAAATGTGATGGGAGCGATAAAGGGAGAAAGGGAGAAAGGAGGGGTGATTCCGGAGCACTTTGAGTCCCAAAGGATGCTGGGAAAGGCCAGCGCTGGAAGGTGCTGATAGCCAGTAGATGTCTTCCTGGCGAATGAATGAATGGATGGGAGGGAGGAGAAGATCCAGGGAACAGGTGGATGAAGGCAGAGGCAGAGGATAGAGGAGGGGTGGGGAGGGGTCTGAAGGAAGAAGGTTTTTTTACTGAAGCAAGGGAGTCTGATGCAACATCAGGGGTCTCTTTCACCTGGACTGTGTGCAGACAGCTTCTATGATGCTTCATTAGTTCACTTGCTTCCACAAACTTACTGTTCATTTATAGATATGAGATTTTTACCTTGCTTTTCTATATTGCTCTGTGAGTTTTAATATTGGTAGCATTAATGGCAGTTATAGTATATAATTGGCTAGTAATATTAAAGGTCTTTGTCTGCGCTTTCTCATGTGTCTGGAAAATCATTCCAGTGCCGAGATCTCACAGTGTTTACCACATTGGGGTGCATTTCAAGGTGATGTGGTTTTATCAGACTTCTGATGTGTGGTGGTGTGTGTCTGGTTTCTCATACTGTGGAAATAGGAGTGCTTCTGTTGAGTTGTGCTGAGCTTGTCATGAGTTGCGCGGTTTCTCTCAGAGCTGTCATTTCTCTGCTCTAGCTTGTGAGAGTGGATGGAAGTTGTAAATAAGACAGTTAAAACAATTTAAAATAACATTATCGTTTGTGTTTTGTTCATTTTCATGGCAGTGAGGCCTGAAGACGGGAACTAATTCGTCTATGAGACTGATGCTTCTGTTCTGTCTCATTTCTTGTTCCTCATGTCTTAACCACTACAGATTAGAGATTCAGGCTTGTTTAGTTTCCATGGGATATTTCTGTTTCCGCTCAGAGGGGAGCAGATGGAGGATTGAGTTTGATGTTTATGCTGCAAGACCTCAGACCTCACTTGAACTTAAAGGTTCAGGTGGGGTCAAGCTGAAATGTCTGAGTCACAGTGTTTTGGAGAAAAGAAGAGTTGAAGGAAATAAGTAACAAATAACTTGCACAACATACCTACATTTAAGGACATATAATATTTTCTGGACCACAAGTGCAAATATTGCTTCAGTTACATAGACATACAATCTTTGTCATTTGATCCTCCATTTTGTTAATGTTTATTGATAATTGATGCAATATTGATGTATAATTGATAATAAACATTTTGTTATATAAATTAATGAATTTGCTAATACTGAATTTATATCTAAAATCTAAACAAGACCTGTAATTAAGTAATTTCTGTATTCAAAGTAATTTCATCAGTGTGACATATTATAACTTGACCACTGGATAATATCCTTTCTACCTTAATTAGAGCAAGTATTTTTGTGAGGCTATGCTTATTCTCCAGGCTTTCCCTCACACTCTGATGCTGTGATAACTTAATCCCACTTTTGAGAGTGTTAGGTGGTTAGGGTCAGGGTCAATAAATATTAGGTAAAACTGGAAATGTGTGAAACAAAGTGTCTGTTTGTCATTTGTAATTTCAGTCCTTATTTGTTAATAAGGAGGAAGCCAGTGATTTACAGGCAAACAGTTTATTCTCAGCTTCAGGTTGCGTTAGTTTGAGAGTAAAGCTTGTCATGTGTGGTGACAGTACTCTGGAGTTCAGATTAGTTACCACCTCATGGTCAGCCACAACCACATGTCTAGCAGCAGTGTCCTCACAGCCACACATGAATGTGAGGAATGCAGACAGGGTCAGATGTGATTCATTGGTGGCCTGGTTTACTCCCGCTTTTCACCTTTGGTTGTTGGTACTGCCAGGCTGATCACATGACGCTACAGAACCAGTCAAGGTCACAAGGTATTTGTTGGTGCAGCACTGATGATTTTATATGACTGTTAGTTAGTCTGATGCCTCCTTTGCTCAGTATCATCTGAATTGAAATATTGTAACCACTGCAGTGCTAAGGCTGCAACTTCAGGGTTATTTTTCATGGTTAATTAATCTTACTGAAAAATGCCTATTAGAATCCAAGATGACGTCTCACACATTTGAAGCTGGAACCATTTTCCATGAAAAATAATTTTAAACTGTTATTTGATAATCAGAATAGTTGGAATTGTTGTTTTTGTCCTATTGATCAATCAGTATAAGCACTGAATGCAAAAATGAGTACGTAGATATTCCAAAGTCTCTCATCATATAAAATGGTAACTCTATTATGTAAGACACCATTGTTCATTTTGGAGATAAAGCATGATATTCTTATTATATGTATTGTGCATAAATATATTTTTACACAGTTTAGACATTAAAAGTCTTGTATTTTCTCATGCTTTAAGATTTGGATGTTTTGGATCATTTTCTTCTCCAAGTATTGGCTCTCATATTTTTCCTACAAATCATCAGTAGTTCAATATGGAAAGAGTGTTTTTTTTAAAACAGTATGGAGGCCAGGTACAAAGTAGTGTTCAGTATTATACATATGTCTTTAATCAAAATGACAGGCCAGTGTTAAGTTATATTATTGACTCACTTCTCTCTCCTCAGCATACCTCATCGGCCAGCCGCTCAGAGAAAGGTACCGGCTGGTCAAGCAGCCTAAGCAGTGCCGATGTGGTAACTCCATACGCCTTGTGTTCAGGCAGGCAGCCACACGCCCGGAAACTACCGACTACTCAAAACCATTGGCAAGGGCAACACCCAGGTCAAACTAGCCTGACACATATTGACTGGCAGAGAGGTGAGTTCAAAGGCAGGAAAAGGAGGAGACAGTGTACTGCAAAAAACTGTCTATGACTGTCTTGGAGTGAAGTGTCAGTAAAGTCACCATGTTGGGACTGATGAGGCTAAAGAAAAAGAGTTGACAAGTAGTAGACTCCTGGGTAAATACCTGTGTTTGGGAGCCAGAACAGAAATGAACCCTGGGACTCAGGAGTTTTAAGGGCTGTTCTCTAAGGTTCAAACACCTTCTCTTAGCTTTCACAGTCGGCCTAAACTATCTCGTCTCTGCTGATCCTTGGCCTTAAAAGCCTTGCAGAGACAGTTGTGTCTTTCTTTTGTGTGGAGTGTATGTCTGTGTGTTAAACACACTGTAGTCTTTCTTCTCGTAAAACCTTGACCTACATTAGCTGAGTTGATAACTTCATCAGGCCCAGCAGAAAGTTCATGTCTCTGCCACTGGCTCAGTCATGTGAGAGCTGTTGCGTTTCACCCATAAAAGCAGGGAGACAGTCATATATTGGTGGTTTACAGTGGTAGTTTGGCGTAGTCTTTGATCGGGTCACCACATTGTTAAGCCTCTTATGAAGCCTCGTTGGTTTGTTTAGTGGATTTTTAGCTCTGAGTTCTACACTCTAAACACTGTGCATTTAACTGTTTGTCCTCATTACACTGTGGTTTTTGATAGATTGTGTTTTTTTTCTTATTTAATATGTTTTGAATGAGGATAATGCCAATGAAAATGTGTTTATTTTAATGCATGGATTATATTGGACTCCACAACAGAGGACATTGCTCAGCTACTGCTCTGATGAAAACAAGACAGCATTATGCAGTTTGGAAACTGAAGTGGTTCATATAAATTTAGTCAGAGTGAAAACAATAAGTTAAAAATTGATCAGCAACTATTTAGAAAGATTAATTGTTTTAACATCAGTTTCAAACAAAAAATATAAACTTTTCTTAAGCTAACTTCTCAGCTGCTTTTTGTCTTTATTTATAGTAAACTGAATATGCTTGGTTTTTAGACAAAATATTTCTGTCTTTTGACATTTTAAAAACCAAACCATTCATTGAGAAAAGAATCAGCAGATTACAGTAAATGATAAGGAAAATAACTGTGACTTCCTTAAATAAACTCAACTCAAGTATTGAAACCCAGGAAGGCGTGGTAGAATAACATGTTGCAACAGATTAGCAAGTCTGAGTGTGTAATGTATGTATGTTGAATTAATATATTTAACCCGTAAGGTTGTGACAATTCTTTTTCTATTGTTTTCCCCACAGGTTGCAATAAAGATCATCGATAAAACACAACTCAACCCAACCAGCCTACCGAGGCAGTGACATGTTACTATATGTGTTTGTATATGTGTGAAGTCTTTTGTGTGTCAGAGTAAAAGGTGAATGTGGAGAGTGAAGGTGAAATTAAAGAAAGTATGCAGCTATCACAAAACCATAAAACACACACACACATAGAGATGTTTTCTGTTGTTGAGGTGTTTTTGTGGTGACATCCCAGTTGATGGTTCTCAGCTACATCAAGCTAATAATTTGATCATCTAATTTTTCTTTTAAGCGAAATTAACATATATTAGTCATCTTTTTCTTGTATTATAAAAGCAACAATACGGATATTCTATTTTCTTATTTTTGAACTCTGTCATAGCACTGCTACCTTATCTATTTATCCTCATTAACTGTATAACCTGTGTGAATATATTTAAACTGTCTGTTTTTATTGTAAAAATTTAAAAAGTCAGTCCAGTCTGGTGTCCTATGTCTTTATTAGCGTTTGTGTTGGATTATGAGCAACCATTGAGCACGTAACATCCTCATGTTGTTTTACCTGAGGCTGTAACTCTCAAACCAACCCTTGCATGCAACAGTCGTCTGAACCTTGACCTTTTGTTGTTATGTGAAACTTAATGTTGTGGAAGCGGTCACTGCCCACCGCGTTAGAGCTTAAAGCTCTGCATCACCAAGCAGAATTTATTGGGTGTGCGACAACAGAGTTAGTTTAGCAGAAGCCCGGGTGCAGTGCGCTGCTGCTTGATAAAAGATCTTGTCTGTCCAGTTTTAGGGATGATTTAAATCTTTAAACTAAATTTAGTTTCATACAGACAGTCCAAGAAGGCAATAAGCATTGAGTTCTGCTTCATGTCAGTATAATATAACCATCAATTGTCCTCGTCCACTGGAACTAACCAGGCTAAAGGCTTGGAGTAATATGCGTCATTGTATGCTTGTCTAGTGACATCTAGGGTTCTGTATTAACTGCATGTGTTGCATTCAGGGCTTGACGAGATTAAACTCTCTCCTATTTGAGCTTGGCCTGCCATGGCTATTTGTGTGTGATGCATGTGTTCTGTAAGAAAGCCATCTAATGGCCTTAAAATTAGTGAAACATTACCCCTCTGGCCTGTGTACTGTTCAAGCCTTTAAAGTTGTTTTTCTCATGCGGCTTTGTTGGAGGAATATTCACCTCTGAAAACAAAGCAGTGATGAAGATAAATTTTTCATTACTGTCAGTGCAACAACCTCTCTGATATATAAGGGAAAAAAGTAAATCTTAAATCACTGGAAGACAATATATCATAGCTGTTGCATCTTTTGTTTTATTGGAGTGAAACACTAAGGTTGATTGAACATAGTTGAGCTAATGTGAGAGTGACTCCAGGTTGGCTCATCAGTGAGTATGTAGAGTGCAGGTACAAAAACAGTTTGTCCACTAGCTTCTTACTATTAAGCCACAAATGTATTCAGCATCTCTTAAAGTCAGATATTAGTTTACATCTAATGATCATTATTTAAAAAGTTTTTCTTTCAATTATTGATTAATCAGCTTTTTGTTTCAATTAATCAATTAATTGTTGAGTCCTTACAAATGTCAGAAAACAATGAAAGACACAGTTGAACTGTCCAAAATCCAAGATATTCAGTTTACAGTGATATAAAACAAAAACTCACATGTTAAGAAGCTGGTTGCTAATATTTATCACAGTAGTCATTGCAATAATAACTGTCTAACTGACTCTAAATAAGGTTTTGTAACATTGAAAAGTTGCTGTGTGTGCACCTTTAAATACTTTTTCACCTTTTTCGAATTTTGCTTCCAATTTTCATTGGCTTCATTCTCATCACGTAGAAATAGTTTTAACTTGTGTGTAGTTTGTGTAGTATTTTACAGTCATGCCAACAGTTCATACAAGTCAGTCTTTTTGTTCAGTGATGGCTCTACTGACCAAACTTTGGCCTTGTCTTGTGGAGTCTCCTTTATCAGCACCTTGACTGCAACAAATGCACTCGTGGCATCACTGAGATCGATGCATCACACACACAACTAGCCTATTGATGAATGCTCAGCTGGTTAGTAATCAGTACAGTCTGGGTTTGACTCTATTGATAAAAACCGAGTTGGATTATTGATGGTGTCTAGCTCAGTGTGATAGTTGGTTCACCTGGCCTAGATACTGGTCAGGATGTGAGTTTTTCACTTTGCTGACTGTTAACATCAACACAAAATGAAAAAAAGATGAAATAGAAAACAAAAGCCAAGTCATATCAAATGGTTCATTTTACCTGGAAATAACATTTCCTATTATGCCTTCAAGCAAATCTAACCTTAATTTAGCCAATTTGAAGCTGCGAGGATACAGAAGAAAGAAAAGTTTTCACTACAGACATTTTGTTCCCAACCCGAGCCAATCTAGAATAGTCTCATTTTGGTGTGGCGTCTGAGCAACAACTGAAGCAAAGACTAAGCAAGAGCCAAAAACAACAGTCTTTGTCTTTCCAAAATTGAAAAAAAAAAAAAGTTCTAGTATAAGCAGATTCAGAGCTACTGAACAGTACCTACATACTAAATTTCTAACATCCAACATCAGTAGGTTAGAGTCCTGATTATAAAGAACCTTGAGGGTCTGCAGATCCCCCAGTCCTTGGTGTTTTTAGACAAAATAAGTAAGGTCAATAAGCGAGAAAAACTTATATCCTGATCATTTTATTCTGGCCAGAAAATGTTGGATCTTATCCAATAGTGGCTGTGAAATCTAAACCGTTTGCACCTGCAGTTCAACCCAGTGTGGATTCTTTTCAGGAAGGCGGATAGATGCACTGACTGCTGCCACACAACATTGCACATATGACAAAAGAATGGAAGTGTTCATTGCCAACAGGCTGCATCAGTTTTCAGACAACCATCTTCAAGTTGATCATTTTGTATCTCAGAAATACACCTGGACATAACTTCCGCATCGTTAATAAAGTACCATTATCATGACGCTAAACCCATTTAGGAGCTCAAATCTACTTCACAACACAGTTAATAATCTGTCAAAGTGTTATCACCACCAGATAAACTATTGACTCTCTTTAACAGAGAGTGAAACTGAACGATGGATGGTTGTCTTGTATCATTGTGTGTGCTTTGTGGGAAAACAGACCTGCTTATGCTGAACAGCGCCTGTGAGATTAAGCTGTTAGTTTTTCTCCAAAATAATTTGCCTTCTGTTCCAACAGTGAGGTGTCTGCTTAATTACACCATGAATCTGGTGTTCAAATCTTTAAACTAAGACCTTTGGTTTTAACAAGGTTTATACAAACCTGCGTGAATGTGTGTGTGTGTGTGTGTGTGCCATACTCTGCAGTATAGTAGTGGTATAGTGCTGCATAGTGCAGCTGTGTCAGGAAACAGGGGCTGCCAGTTGTGTCCTGTCCTGTCAGCATTATTGTAGTTGCTGTAGGACATTACACATGCCCAGGTGACACTAATCTCTCTCCATCTCTTTGTCTGTCTCAAGTCTGTCCACCTTACTCTCTCTCAGTACCTTCCCTTTGTTCTTCCCATCACTTTCTCTTTAACCTACAAACTAGGGCTGAAGCAGATATTCAATTCTATCATACATCAATTTCTTACTATTGTTATTTATATATCATGTTATGTCATGTTTCTCATATTTTTTTTTGATTAATCAGTTGATTTTGTTTATAAGCTGTTACAAAATAGTCCAAATACTAATTATCCCAAACATATGCTTACCCAGACTTGCAATTATTTCAATATAGTAATTTTATTCAGTAAATCTTAAAAGAAATGGTTTAGTATAAAGGTAAACATACCTAAAATTTCCTCACTTAAAAGCCCTTAAGAATAATGTAATAAATTGAAAACATTTGCAGGTTAATAATGATGTCTTTAAACCACTGTCTCTCCCTTTCCTGTATTGGTTTTGTGACCATTAGCTGATGTTTCTGTCTCTTTTTGTCTCTGGATAGAAAGCATGAAATAAATGCAGCATTAGCTGACACTGCAGTATTTTGTCCAACACTAATCAGTTTTGTCTTTCATGGAAGATTGATTTGTAATGCTTCCAGTGTACCTAATGGAAGTGCACATAATTTGCATTTAATTTTCACAGCATTAATATTCAAAAAAGCTAGTATTCACAGTTGGGTTGATGTAGAAACACACAGTGGCGTCTCTCTAATTCTCTGTACAGGAACTCTCTGCTTCCTCTCCTTCTTGCTCTTTCTTTCTCTTCCTCTGTTACGCCTCAGTCTATATTACCTAACTATTTCTCTGTACTCTAGCTTTATGCCCATTCTCTCTCTCTCTCTGTCCCTATACCCCCCTCTCCTCCCTTTTATTTTTCTCTTCATCAACTCATTTTGCTCTCTTTACTGTGTCCCCGCGCCTCTCTTTTCTCCCCAGGCGTTTGTATTGCAGTAGTAGCTCTACTACGTCACAGCTGTACTCTCTGCCGTCTGTGCCACTACAGTATGCCTGCTAAAAACTATTTCAGGGATGTAGGGACTGTCAGGTTTCAGACTTTTGAAAGTATTCTCTCAGTTTATGAAGACAGCCAGTACTGCCAGAAATTCTTACACTGTACAAGCTCCCTGCTTCACTTACGTGCCAGGCTGCTGCAATGGTTTGTTGTTGATGTATCTTGGCTTGAATTAATGCATATGCAGGCGTGCTTATTGTTGACACACAACAGCAGATCGATCCTTCTACAATTGATGAAAGACACACCCTGCGCAAATCACGAACAGAGTCATTATCACAGGTTTTAAGTGAAAGCAAATCTGCCTAAATTCTAACTGATACTCTTGAGCCTGCCGATTATATGGTAAAGTGTAGAATTTATAGTAGTAAATATTGTCCTCTGTTGTTGCGCCTGGTACATAGCGATGCCGTCTGCCAGTGCTGAGCAATTTTCAAATTGCCAAGCTACACCTTCTGTAAACAGTTTATTCTTGTTTTGTGATTTGCCTTTGGTATTGCTTGTCTTGGAGAAGAATATATAATTCATTTCAGAGGTGTTTATAAGAAGAGTTGGAAATCCTAATGTCAGACTGTCGAACTCAGTGGAAGAGAAAAATAGTGTGTTGGCAGACACTGATAATCTATCTTTCTACTGAACCTCAGTCAAATCTCTTTGTAGGTTTTGGTCAGTACCTTGCTAAAAGTATGCTGTTTTCCTGTTTCATATCTTAAATCTGTATGGCTACAAAAACAGCATACAGGATCGAGTAGAGTTTTTTGTGCACTCCTCCCCTGCAGTGTGAGTTGTCGGATAATCTGCCAGACTATGCAGGGCCCCATCAAAGCCTGGTGTTACTTTGAGAACAGGAGAATTTTGTAGGCAGCCATCCAATGTTGTGTATGTGCACAAAAGTGAAATGTATGTGTGTGCATGCATGGGACGGTGTTTGGGCCACCATCTAATGGTATGAAGTGTGTTTTGTCCCTCACCCAGGCCCCCTTCAGCCAGGAGCTGAATTCCAGACAGGCAAACAAAGGGGGTGGCCGAGTTGGGGTCGGGTGGGGGTGTGATGGAGGACTTGGCATGGAGGCAGGGACCCTGAGAAAGACAAGATACAGAGCAGAACCCGAAGTGCACAGGACTGTGTGTGTGTGTGTGTGTGTGTGTGTGTGTGTGTGTGTGTGTGTGTGTGTGTGTGTGTGTGTGTGTGTGTGTGTACGCGTACGTGAATGATAACAGGCGGATAAACTTGCAGCCCGACGCGGTCTCTGCTCTGCCTTTGTATGCACATGTAATGCCAGTATCTGCATTGCTGTTGTCCCTGTGTGGGTGTCTGTGCATAATCATATTGTTGCCGCTGTATTCATTGTTGTTATTGTGCCCGCGTGTAAAGAGAATAATTAGACAATAAAGGGACAAGAGGGCGGACAGAGCGAGAGCAGAAGGTTTTCCTACAACAACAGGAATAGAGAAGAGTTGAAGAGAAGAGAAGTACAATGCTCTGTGCGGGTCTGTCAGTATCCCTCCTCCCTCCCCTTACTGTTCCCTGTTTAGCCAGCATCTACAAAACTAGATATGATTCTCCTTATTTAATCAAGCTGAGTCAGGCTTCCTGCGATCTAGGTCAAACTGCCAGCAAAAGGAGACCAGAATTACACTCCAGCTACTCTTCATTAATGATTCAGCTCCTCTCATTGACAGGCCTGGGAGCTCCAATTACTGTTGTACATTAAGGGAATGGAGGGTTGGGAGGAGGTGTTCATATAGTAGCCGTTTTATTGGGATAACGTAGAAGGGCAGTGCTCCCAGCAACGGGCAACAAAAGGCGAACCAGGGTCAAAAGTCTATTCAAGGGTTCCCCGGCGACAAGCAAAAGAGCGGAGGCAAATCCTTGAGTAATGTTACTCATTAGATTCTCTCAAAACATTCGGCAGGACACTGACAGTTCGGTTCATTGCTGTTTGCCTTTAATCCTGCCAGAGAGGCATTGACATGTGCTGAAGTGGTTCACAGACTGTAGGATTGTCCTCTGATCTTTGTTCAAATGAACATATTAAATGTCTGGCAGAAGTAGAAGATTGTTTTACCCGTTCTGTAAAGTGTTTGGCCAGCTAGATTTTGCGATGAAGTATTAACATGATTTAGGTGTTGCATCTTGAACTTCTTGCTTAATGAGTTTATTGATTCTTTGTTAATCATGGAACATAAGAGTTTGACATACCAGATGTTTAGGCAGTTGTTATTTGATCTTGATCACATGATGTTGGAGAGACTCTCCAATTAAAAATTGTTGCACAACTTTCTTAAGTATTGAATGTAAAAAAATATAAAGTATTAGTTTGCATTTTGGGGCAGGAGTTGATTTATAGTTCAGTGTTGGATTTCACTGACTGATAGCACCACTGCAACACTAGCTGGATGCGTATGTGTACACACTATCAAGACTTTTCATACTTTTACTGGATTTATTCTTTTTCAGCTCTCTTGATCTTCAATTTCAACCATCTCTATCACCACCAGAAACATGTGGGAGGCCGCACTTACTGTCCAAACCGACCAATCACAGTCTTGTAGTCTCCGTGTAGTATGTCCATAGCCACTAAAGCAAAGGACCCTAAAGTGTAGTTGTATATTTGTGGATGTGCACCTTAGCTATGGTGTAGGTAATGAAAAAAGCCTTTGTAGCTACACCAAAACCCCTTAATTTAACACAAGTATTAATTTTCCTTTAGGCTACCAGCATTTAATTTAGTAATTTAATCCTTCCGGAGCAATAGTTAGCACCAACAGTATCTGAGCCAACGTTTACTCACATAACACATAAAGAAAACTGTTGATCTCTAGCATTTTGTGGAAATGTACTTTCTTCGATTGAACTGTGTCTTGTTGAAGGGCACTGTGTCAGCTGACATGACGGGGAGGACTTGTACTGAGAAACCTGTAGGTGTGACAGGTATATAGTTTTGCAGTTAGTAGTTGCCATATACTGACTGAAGAGAGAGCGAACCTAAACCACAGTCAGTAATGTACTGAGAGCTGGACTGTGTCATTCATAGTTTACAGACACACACACACTCACACGCACTCACACACACAGAGGGTTATTCACAAGAGGTACTCTGACGTAGGAGTAGAGAGAGAGGCCTGTGTGTTCATTCGTCCCTCTCATTCTGTCGTTCTTTGTCTTTCACTCTCTTCTCCTTTTTCTCTGAATTTCTCTGGTCTCGTGGTTGGCTGCGACTGATAAGTGGAAGTGTGGTTCACATTGTGTAGAGTGCTGTAGTGTGTTAGTGTGTGTCGTGCAGTGGAGATGTGAAGGGGCTGGGTATTTCGATGTGTGAGCTAGACGAGCATTATCAATTCCTCATTTCAACATCTTTGTTTTCTTCATGCTCCTTCTTTGTGTGCGTGGTTGTGTGAGCGAACTTGTGTGTGAAGGAGAGGAAGAACACTGATAAATTGCCTGGATAAACAGGTCAAAGGTCGACAGACTGGCAGGCCAGACACATGTATCAAACCCACGCAGCAGCACTCTCAAAGTGAGAGAGAACAAAGTGAGTCTTGGCAAGGAGAGACGGAGACAAAGGATGTAAATGGTCAGAAAATGCTGCCTGAACAGAGGGAAGGGAAGCATTTTCTAAACCTGAGAGTTTTAAACACACAACTAAATTAAGGTTACCCATAATTGTGTAAAACCCAAAAACATATTTTTAGATACAAAGACCACACAGTACAGCGGCTGTGTGTCAGTAGGTTTTGTGTGTTTCTCTGTGTGTGCAGCTCCTGCCATGTGCTTGGCGTTCCATGACTTCCCACAACCCCCTGGGGTGCAGGAGATTCACGCCCGGGGATTAATACCTGGGTTGGCATGGCAATGGTGACGCGGAGCCATCGCCGTGCGAGAGAGACACAAAGTGATTTAAGAGAGGATGAACAGAAGAAGGCCAGAGAGTGAAGTTATTCTGTTGACTCAGTGGACAAATGCTCTGTGTTTGTAATCTTCAAAATACACCTAAAAGCGCAGTAAGAAACACTACAAGCACAACATTAAATCAGTATGAGCTGAGGATTGATTGGACTGTTGATCAATAGCAGTGACTCAACAATTTCCTGGCCAGCTGCTGAGGTTTCTGGTTCTTAAGTGTCTCTTTTCAGCCATATTCTGTTTTGGAAACAATTCCCAGTTGTTATTTTTATCTTTAAATATCATCCCAGTGAGCAGTGGTCACAGATTGGATTTTGTCTGTCAGTGGAGCAAGTAGGCAGAAAAAAGAGTGAAAATGTGGAGGAGAGAGGAGAACGAGTGAGAGAAAGAGAGGGGTGAATGGGTGTACAGCAGAGAGAGAGGTGAGGGAGGAGAGGCTGAGCTGATAATTCTTCTTAAAGCTTAGATGAACAGCTGATGCACCATGCACTTAATTCAATTACACACACTCCCAGTGGGCCTCTGTGTGTCTCTTTATGATGAAGCAGCTTCCTATTTTTAAAGCATCGGTAGGAAAACTGACAGAGAAGAATAGAAATGAATGTTTACAGCACATTACCAGCCAGGAAATGTTCCCTGTGGTTCTGATGTGTGATTCTTTATAAAAAATTCACATTATGGTTTTTAAAAGAACAGAACTGAGCCAAATCACCGCAGCTGGACATGTTTGTCTTTTCATATGAGGAGCTGATTTCTTCAACACTAATAGAAATCAGTTTATGGCTGCAACTAATAATTACTTTCATTATCAGTCAATTTGTCCACAATTCATGATGAGCAAACTCTTAAATCACAGAAACTGCAGCCAGCTTTTTTGAGAACTTGAACAATTATTAGAGTATCAAAATTGGCAATTAATTTATGATAAAACTCTGTTACAAATTCATTTTACAACAGTTCTTGTGTAGTAGTTATTTGAATGTTTTTTGAAGCAGTCTGCTTCTTATTTTGGCATAAAACTTGTGTTTGGCTGTACAGTATAGGCAAGTTAGTGTGTGTGTAGGAGGATGGGTGTTTGCGTAGGCGAACTACACTGGTGTTTTTTCCTCGGGGTCAATTGCATACCAGGAATCTGTCTCTGATGATATCTGTGAAAACATGCACCCAGGCATACACATGTCGCCTCGGGCAACTCTAGAGTTATGTCAGCGTGGAAGTGTTATTACTTCACTGTGAGAAAGCAAATTCCTTGAACACGTGGCGTACTCAGCAGCTGCTAGGTGTGAAATGCGATAAATTTGAATCAGTATGAATGTGAGACAGGACATGTACTATAGCTCCCTCTGCATGAATACGATAAATAAATAAATAAAGGTAAAAGCAAATTTGAAGCTAACGAAATCTGTAGTAGTCTGTACCTTCTTAGTTTTGACATCCTCTGTCCTCTTTGCATATATGAAGCTACTGCAAGCAGACAGTTTGTTTAGCTTAGCATTAATGCATGCAGGCTAGGCTAACTGTTTCCCTCTGTTTAGAGTCTTTGAGCACCTCTATCTGAAGCCTGCTGCATTCAGGAGTGTATTGAATTGGAGGTGACTGTTAGATTCTTCTTAACCCACTGATGAGCATAAAATCATTTTAACTTAAAATAAAAAATGGAAATCTTCAAACAGTACGGTAGCGATGCAGTGTACTTCTCATTCAGCTGCAGAGTAATACAGACTTTCTACTGTTGTGTACAAATATGGAAATGTAACCATAAAAACATGAGAGATGGGAATTGCATCAAGTTTTATATTATAGTAACAGAGACAGAGGGAGGAGGGAGGAGTGTGTTTCCCAGGGCAGCAACAAGAATGAAGGCATCAGTGCATTCCTGTTTTTGTATTCTTGTTCTTTTTCGCTGCCTGTCCCCCTGTCTTTTTTTCTGTGCCTTCACTTTTTTCACTTGTGTGTAATTTGTTCTTTAAGAAAATGTAGTAGTTTACAAAGGAGAAAATTGAAACCAGTGCTGCTAATATGAAATAAATACTTATAGACATAAATTTCACTTCTTTATCCCCCCCCCCCACACACACACTTTTTCTTGCTTTCTTACTTTCTCATTGTTGTCTTTTCCTCCCTCTGTGCCCCTCATCTCGCCTCATTTTCTATTTCAGTTTCATTTTCCTGCTGACACACTCTGCCCATTTTGTTTTTTGCAATGCAGTCCACATACATGCCCTTCCCAGTGAAGTCACAATTCCTCTCCGGGGTCAGAATGTCTCACTTTGTCACTAATAACCAAAAACAACTAATGATGGATGAACACTTAAGTTTACTGTAATTCCATCTGGTGTTAAAAACATCTCAAAACTGGCCATCAGCGTGCTCCACTGTGATGCATCTAGCCATGTCGCTTTCCCTCTGTAATCTTTTAAAATGGAGCTCACAGACAAATACATTACATTAATTAGACAGACAGAAAGAGACGCCATCAGAGTGGCAGGATGAGGCAGCAGTCTGGAGCTCAGTTGATGGATGGGTATGAGGGGGAGGCGGAGGGACAGCACACCCAGGGGAGGAGGCCCTGCTGTCAGCCTAGCACCAGTGAGACACTCCCTTGGGTGGTCCAGAGGTGGTCGGAAAGATGAGCGTGAGGGAGAACACGTATGTGTACGTGTGTGTGTGTATGTGTGTGTGTGTGGAGGGATAAGATGGATGAACAGTGTCTATATACCAGCTGTGAGCTGTATAATTTAACTGAGGAACAATTAATTTGATCAATGGACGAGCCATCAAGATGAAGGTGGAGGAAACTGAACTTAAGCACAAACTGACACAGACGTGCATGATGTTATATTATTGTCATCTCAGTCTTCATATTCCAACAAATGTGTTAAGATTAGCAATTCACAGTTTTTACAAGTAAATACATGACAACAGCATGACATCTAAATATATCAAATACATCAAGTCTGGATAAAACGTTTGCCATATTTCCCACTTCACTGATTTTAGTTGCCTGTCATAAATTAACACAAGCGACTTTTCAGTTCAACTCATGTAAAAGTTTATATTGCCATTATCCTTTTACCCATATCCTTCATATGATTTTTGTGTTTTTAAACATTTTATGCGAGTAATGGATTCTGACGGCTCATTCTGTCATTTTGTATCTTTTTTTTTCCAGCTGTTTCGAGAGGTACGCATCATGAAAACTCTTAACCATCCCAACATAGGTGAGTTGCACCCCAGATAATTATCTAGTGTGTATTTGAAGGTGATAATGTGTTGTGTGTGTGTTTCCATGCTGACCTTTGTGCTAACACGTCTTCCTCTGTGTGTTACAGTGCAGTTGTTTGAGGTGATTGAGACAGAAAAGACTCTTTACCTGATTATGGAGTACGCCAGCGGAGGTGAGTGACACCCCCACCACCCCCATCATCATTGCCAAGTGTTGAATGGTGCCAATTAGATTCTTTACTTTGACTGAACTATACAGTTCTATTGATGAACTCATTAATTTAGGGTAAAAACAATTGAGTTCAATGCCTTGGACTCCATTTTCATTAGTGAGATCTCATGTTTGTCTCTGTGAAAAAGACAGTCACTTTGCTTTGTTGCTCTAATGTTTTCTCTTCTGTCTTTCTTCACATTGTTTAGTTTTTCTATTTTTCTTTCTTCTCTTCTCATGATCCCTCAATCTCTCTTCATCGCTCTCCCTGTATGTTGTGTGATCTCTTATTTCCAATACCTAATAAGGAGAGGCGGCAGCACACCAGCCGACATGCTGCTCTGTTCAACTCAACCTCAGCCTGTTTTACCTTTTAGGATCTCTAGAGTCAAATGTTTGGCTGGAATACACACACACACACACACACACACACACACACACACACACACACAGTTTTCAGCTGTTTACTGTACTTTTTAGGGAACTGAAAAATAATCTTAACAAACCAGGAAGAATGAACATTTGAAGACAGTCTACCTTACTGGAAGTCATAGAGATTTCTTTCTCTTTCCTATCCATGACCACATACACTTACCCATATGCCTTCACTCGTCCTAGTCAAGTTACTTGTGTTAGGTTTCAAGCCTTTACAGTGTTGCCACATTTGCTGCTGTAATGCTCGAAAACAAATATGTGCAAGCTCGACACAGACCTCATTCGAAACTCTCAAACTTCTGGCAGATTTTTTCTAACATTCAAACACACAGAAACGCATACAGATGGAAGAAAAATTGTCACATACAACTGGAAAGTGTATGAAGCATCGAACTAATAAACAACTTCCATGGCTGCATGAATTGCAGCATGTCTTCATACTCTTTGTTTTTCTTCCAGGCGAAGTGTTCGACTACCTCGTGGCTCACGGCAGAATGAAGGAGAAAGAGGCCAGAGCCAAGTTCAGACAGGTCAGTAAAACTCCATACCTTACCTGACCTGTCCATATGCCGGTCATCTGTCTGTTTGACAGCTCGGCTAAGATTGTGATGTGGTCAGGTGAAATTCTTCAAAACTGCAGTCACAGTAGGGTTGAAAACAAAAGCTCAGCAAACATTACACTTGAGAGGTTGTGTGTGTACAGTAACAGATGTGTAAATTTCATCAAGCTTACCAAAAGTTATAGAAGCTGAAAACTTCATGTGGCTTAATGTTAACAGTCACGGCCTTGCTTGTAACTGGGCAGTGTGAGCCTAAATGAGTCAAACACAGAAACCCAGTTAACATTTCCACAGTGGTTCAGACCAAATAAAACAAACAGTAGGTGTGATCGCACAGCAAGAAATCCAGCCATCTGCTTTTTATTCGTAATGTTGTGTTATATCATGGGTCAATGGGGCATGTGTGAATGGAGTTCCTAGTTAAGCTTCCATTTACATGATGGAAGTACAAACATTAAGTGTAATTATCTTGTTTGATGTCTCCTTTCTTTCTCTCTCCTCAGATTGTGTCAGCAGTGCACTACTGTCATCAGAAGAACATTGTTCACAGAGACTTGAAGGTAATTACACAGTGTAATAAGAGGAAGAATAAAAAGGGTCCATAAACCTTCTTTAGATAATAAAAAATTATGAATGATGTCGACTGCATGTATTGATTTTACACATATTAATGAATAAGATGAAACCAGACATTTAGTTCAAAGCTGATATCTTTTTTCCAGTAACAATATATGATTATAGTTTTCCTGTTTTTTTCTTTCCTGTATTGTTATGTGTTTCTCTGTCTGTGGTGTTTCCTGCAGGCGGAGAACTTGCTACTAGACGCAGACTCCAACATCAAAATAGCCGACTTTGGTTTCAGCAACGAGTTCACTGCGGGCAGTAAACTGGACACGTTCTGCGGTTCCCCGCCCTATGCAGCCCCAGAGCTCTTCCAGGGGAAGAAGTACGATGGTCCAGAGGTGGACATCTGGAGCCTGGGTGTCATCTTGTACACGCTGGTCAGTGGGTCGTTGCCCTTTGATGGACAGAACCTAAAGGTGGGTGAACATGGAGGCTGTGTTGGTTCAGTATAATGTCATGTGAGGTGACTGAAAGCCTTTGTCTACAGTGGAAATGGGTGCAGTGACAGAGTGCGAGAAATAAGGCCATGTTCCAATTTGATTATTTTCCTTCTTACATGTATACAGAAGAAAATTTATGTACCATAGAGACGTTAATGTAATTTTACCATTGAAGGCCAGAACACTAGAGAATGTAAAATGCCAGATAGAAATAGCTGTTATGGATTTTCTCATTTTCATGCCTTCTATTAAACAGAATGCATTTTAACACACTTGTTTTTTTTTTTCTTTTCATTTTTCATTTGTGCCCAGTTGAGATGATACAGTGTCCCTCTGGTTGAAACTCATGGCGTATGAATGTGTGTTGTTTTTCAGGAGCTGCGGGAGCGTGTTTTGAGGGGGAAATATCGCGTGCCCTTCTACATGTCTACAGACTGTGAGGGAATCCTGCGCCGCTTCCTGGTCCTCAACCCTGCCAAGCGCTGCTCGCTGGAGGTGTGCAGCAATACAGTACATACAAAGACAACAGTAATAAATTAAAAGGCAGATGAATAAATGCACACAAATAGATTAATTACTGAGTATGTAGAATAATAAGTACATAAAGTAAAGGGTGAACAACTGAACATGGATTCAAAGCAAAATATTACTGTCACCAAAAAATGAAAGTTAAAAACAAAAAAACATTATTGTAGGTTTATACTATATTACTGTGCTTGACAAGGCTTCTCTCTCCTTCTCTTTTCTCACCAGCAAATAATGAAAGACAAGTGGATCAATGTTGGCTATGAGGGCGAGGAGCTTAAGCCCCACACAGAGCCTGTGGAGGATTTCAACGATACCAGTCGCATCGGTGAGAAACGCATACCTTTTATCATCAATTTAGTTATAATCATAAATAATACTGATGACAAGATAACTGTTGGACCGAGTGGCAGGTTACAGTAACAGTAAACAGAAATACTCAGCGAGAGTGAACTGGGTACATCTTGTTGAGGACCCTGTCAGCAGAGTCTTCAACTCCCACAAGTCGGGGACAGAGAATCTGTAGTAGGCAGCTGAAAAGTCTCCATTGTGGAGGTGGTTGTTTGGAGCTGTGACTTTTGGATGGCTTTAAATAAGTTCTGGTGCACTGATGTATTGCTCAGCCTGCCAGGGAAAGCTGTTACCAGAGTTCTGGCATATCACTCAAAGTCTCCTTTACATGAATGTCCTATGGGAAGTGATGATTTAGGAACCATACATTTAGGAACATACATGGTTCTCCACACATGTTGCACTGGCACTAAGCTCTTGCCAGGTGTTAATTAAGTCCTAAAGGCTTACATTAAGCAGACAACTGAAGTTGTACCTTTTTAATAAATGCACAGAAGGCCAGCCCGTGTGTTTTCTGCCTCACTTGTGACTAATTTCATGTGTCTTTTTCCAGATATTATGGTTGGGATGGGCTTCACCAGGGAAGAGGTCAGAGATTCTCTGGTCAGTCAAAAATACAACGAGGTCACTGCCACATACCTGCTGCTAGGACGCAAGAATGAGGTGAGTTTATTAATTTGTTTTGTTTGTTTGTTTATAAGTTTGTTATTAGTATATGAATTACACAGTCGTGGTTACAGTTCCGACAGTGTATATTTTATCTTTGGCCAAAAAAGCTCATGTACAGTGCTTAACAAAGTTATCACTAAATGAAGAAATACTACAGTTATGGCTATGTTGGATTCAGACTGGAGAAGTCTTTGGTTGTGGCAGTTCCTATTGCTAATATGATCACAGCTGTTTTGTGTCACAGTCATGGCTGAATCTGTTTTACTCAGTTTACAAATGTGAATAAATGATTTATTTAGATTTTTGTCCCAGCCTGATGTAGAGACATGAATTTAATTAAGCCTGGTTTTGGAATAGACTAATCTGGACTAACCTGGTCTTGTTTATTTTTCTCTGGATTGTTGCACTGAGAGAAGCTGTAGACAACTTAACTAATGCCTTTGTTCGTTCATATAGTAATTTCAAATCATCTGTGTCTACTTGTCTGTGTCTCAGATTGACGGCAACGAGTCTCGGTCAGGCAGCACTCTGAGTCTAGCTCGAGTCCGGCCCGGCACCATCTCCAACGGAACCAGCAAACACTCCACTTCCTCCTCCTCCTCTGGTGCGCCCTCTTCTTCCTCTGGCCACAAGGCACAGCGCAGCGCCTCGACATACCACCGCCAGAGACGTCATTCAGACTTCTGTAAGTGACATACAGGGGTTTAGGTGGATTAGTTATTGTTTGGTAGATCAATTCTGAAGTTCTGAAATGGCGACAGAAATCCACTGCACTGAGAACTCCTTTCCCATCTCTCAGGTGGTCCAGCGGTTCCAGGTTCGACGCACCCCAAACGGAGTCCCAGTGGTGTAGGTGAAGGGACGGGGCTTAAGGAGGAGCGGTTGTCAATCCGCAAGCCGAGCACCAATACCGTTGGCTCCCGTAGCATCCCAACCCCCTCTAGTCCCATGGTTAGCTCTGCTCACAACCCAAATAAAGCCGAGATACCTGACCGGCGCAAGGAAGTGAACTCAACTACAGTAAGTATTTTGGGTGGGTGTGATGACTCATCCACTGTAATCTGTCACATTTAGTTCCTTATCAATACAACATGTACAGATGGCAGAATCCTCACAGTCCTCCTAATCCCATTTCCTCAGATTACAGCACATTGAGGCTACACTGACACAGATATTGTGAAGCCTGCAAACAGTAACATCCTCCACAAATCAGAGAAGAGCTGGAAAGTAAAACACTTGCATAGCTTGAGATGAAGAATTGCTTTAGCAGGGGGAAACACTGAGATTATGGCTTTATAGTAAAACAAGCATGAAAGAGAAAGAGTGAGTATTGAGGTGATGTAAAGAGTTAAAGACAGAAACCAGATTAACCTGAGATTAACTCTTTAATTTTCTGCACAACAGATACAGACAGAACTCAAGGCAAGGACATCTTTGTTTTCAAATCAAAATAAATTGTACGGCACAGGATGGCATAATGAATATCTTTTCCTGAATTTGAAGCTCTCTTTGCATTGTGTGGTACACCACACTTATCCACCACATTAAGATAAAACAGACCATTTACAGATATTCAGGACTTCATTTATTCATCGGCAGAGTCATTTGATTTGGAGTTTCTGATTCTCTCTCCAGAATAACATCCCTGCCAGCGCCATGACTCGAAGGAACACATACGTGTGCACAGACCGATCCAGCACTGATAGACACTCACTGCTGCAAAATGGCAAGGAAAACAGGTGAGAGGAGCATAGGTGTCTGAGTGTGTTCCGCTTAATCTTTTACTGCAAATGACAAAATCCCCTTACAAGGCTTCTTAGGTCAGTGACATTTTATGGGCATTTTGGTCACTCTTCATTTCTCATATAACTCTTACATTGTTTCCAAATACAACATAAGGCAGAGATTTTTCTTGCTTAATTTATGAAAAAACTGCCAGTGGTTGTGGAGCATTAGTGTTTAAATATGCTTATTAGGAGCAGCAGGTTTCAGCATCATCACACTAATTGAGAGCAGCATTGTCCTCACAGTCCTGTCCCTGAAAGTCTCTCCAAGACAGAAGATCAGGATTCACTTTACTGTGACAAAAACTTTCTGGCTGAAGTTGAATGTTTTTTAGAGTAGCATAGTTAGTTAGCAAAGTTTGCCACCATTTTTGACCTGGTGCCAGTTTTAAATTTCACTGTATTTTGTATCTAAACTCCCAGAAGGATCTTAACGATTTTGAGTGAGATTAGAATCAGGTTTAGGTATCAATGCAGTATAAAAACAATGGTAAGGCGAATTTGGACAAAACAAAATAAATTACAATGTAGGAAATATATTCATATTCATAGTAAAAAGGTTTAAAAGTTTATTGTAATGGCTTGGTTCATAAAGACTGGTTTCACACAGCCACTCTTATTACACAGTGCTTAGAGAGTGTTTGGCATGGGGTGTTTGTCTCACATACATTTTGTCTCTTCAAGAGGGGATAAAGGGCTTAAACTGTGCATGAGTGGGTTCATCTGTGTGTCTGTGAGTGTGTGTGTGTGTGTGTGTGTGTGGGTGTTTATGTACTCAGTATGAACTGTCTGTTGTTGTGACAGATGGTTGTCTGCTTGTCAGTCTCAGAGCATGGCAAGCACAATCTCCTCCCTCTCTCACTCTCTCTCTCTCATCTTTTGGTCACTCTCTCACTTTCTCACTTTCATGCTGTCTGGTCGGTTTTACCGACCTTCTGTCTCTTTACCACTCTGTCATTTTGTCCCTCGATGGAAACGCCAGAGGGGTCCTGTCTGCTGTCTGACCTCAAGTAAAATTTTCCTGCACAGATGGGGGAGGGTCTGGGGGCTGATCAGGCAGAGGGTGCATCAAATGGATAAGAGACAGAGAGTTTTTAAATAGAAAGATTCAATTGAAGGCAACAAAAAAAAATATGTGAACGAGAGGTTGTTCAAATCAATTTAGGTAAAGAAAATTTGAAAGACCTTGTGTTACAAGTTGCACAAAAACATGGAGTATTGAATGTTGGTGAAAAAAATCCTGTAAAGTGACGCAAACTGTAATAAACATGCTCAAGCACCAATTGTGATAAGAGATACCAAATGGCAAGAGAAAGCAAACTATCAAACATTGCTCTGATGGGAGCTCCTGCTCACTGATGTTTAAGAGACAGTTTGGATTTCCACTTGCTTTTGATCTGACCTCCCGTGAGCAGAGACACAATTTTACACTTACATTGCTTACAATGAGGCATTGACTTGCCGTAGCCCGCTCGATTTAACAGGTGATGCTGAGGGATGAGGATTTAAGGAAAAGAGTGGCAGGCAAAAGGAAGGAAGGTGATGGATGAGGAAAAGAGAAAGTAGGAAGGGAGGAAGAGATGAGAGAGGGGAGGTGAGCTGGAGAGCAGGATGAAGGAGGACCGGGCGGTGGCCAGTAACCTCCACTTGCCTCAGAGCCTTGTCAATGTACCATGCCAGAGTGGCTGATGGGTCCAACACGTGCATGGACACACACACAATGACAGTTATGTTTTATTCTAAAGCAAGGATTAATCATATGTTATTTTTATATACAGGCTTTGCATTAAACATGTTAACAGTGAATACACATACATTATACACACAAACACTAATCTATGATGACACTGAATGTTGGACAAACATGGTCGATATGTGTTTTATTTTAAACTAGTGTGACATATTTCATGTTTAGAATAAATATTTCATTATAACAATCAATGCAAGTCAGTGTCACTTCAGAAATATTCCCATCTCAGCTAGAAAATTAAAGCTAAACTAAAATGTTTTATGTGGACCAGTTTAGATTAAACAGTAATCTTAGGAGTTTCTGGGCAAAAGAGTTGAAATATTGTTAGTTTCTCTCACCTTTTCCATACCTTTCTACTTTTGAGCCAATTACCAATCAATCTATTCTCTCTCTCCACCACTTTTTTCACTCTTCATCTAACCCCTCTGCTCCCCTTCATTCTCTGACTGCAGGTGTGCCCCTGCAGTTTACATGTGCAGTGCTAGTCTACATTGACATTAAACGATTTTTTGTTTGCAGCGGCTGCATCAACTTAACCCATCTAATGGCTCTGGCCCCACTGAACCCAGTGTGGGTGTTATCTAGAGCTGCTATGAAAAGCAGCCTCAGGCCACCAGCCAGCCAGAGTCAGGTGGAGAGGTGTGTATGCGTATGTATGCATGTGTGCTGCAGAGGTGTGACAAAGGTGAATGTTAGTTGAAGAGAACAGAATTCCATGAGAGGTAGGGGAGTGCAGGAAGATGAGAGGGGCTCAGTGAGAGAGAGTTTTAACAGTTTTCAGAAATTAAATGAGACCTAGTGGTCATAGATGATGAAGAGCAGCTCTCAAATTTTAGGGTGTCTGTTGCCCAGTATGTAATTGGATTTTGCTTATTGGAGATTTTTTTGTTATTATTAAACCACCTGAACCCACTCTGTTATTTTTTTAAGAAAACAAAAGATATCATAATATAATAAACAATGAACACTTTGGAAAATGGCAGCAGGTGCCAATTTAAAGGAATATGTATCCTGATTGCAACCATCCTCTCGGTTTTTCCTCCTCCTCCCTCCCTCCAGTACCTTATCCCACCGCCTCCTGCCTCCCCTCCACCCACAGCATCGCTGGCCTCTGGGCCTCCTCTTCATCCTTCCATACACCTCCTCCCGCCTAGAGGATCCACGGTGAGGAGCACTTTCACCGAGGGCAGATTAGACTGCCGGGCCTCCCTCCCATGCTCCCGGCTTCCCCACACCGTCTCCACGATGCCAGTCCGCTGCCCCATGCCAGGACCCGGCCACGACCAACCTTCTGAGCAAAATCACCTCCAAGTTGACCCGCAGGTAAGGAGAAGCTAGTGAATAAGAAGGAAGGAAAGAATGGAAGGTTTCTGTATGGTTCAAATGATAGTTAAGCAAAAGGGAATTACTTACTGTAGAGTGTAAGTTAAAGCAGAAGCAGGAAGAGGAAGGATGATAACTGGTAGAAACCAGGAAGGCAGATAATAAAATGAACTTACTTTAAGGTTCATGCCTCAGTCAGACATTTGCAACATTTGTAAGGGTTGTATATGCTATTGAAGTATTTTATCGCTAATCATCCAAATGTGTGAGCAGACTGTAGGCTGTTTACTGGACAGTGTAGCTCTTTGCTGTAAACCTGTACATGAAGATCATTTAGCTAGCCTTTGTTGCCTCTCAATTGCCTGTTCTCAATGCTACTAACCGACTACCAGCCTTCCTTCTAATAATAAAGCTTTTCAGACCTGGCCAAATGGTGTTACAACATTATTTCATTTTGGTTGTTTTATCTGCTTAAATTTAGAGGTCTGTGTATTAATTTTTTATATTTTTTCCAACCCACACCTGCCAGCAGCTGTAGGACGCCATTACCACCAGCTCTCTGACATTTGCTATTGAAAATCTGTCTGCGCCCCACAGGAAGGATAAAGGAAATGTAGCCCTTATGAAATAGTAAATAATATATATAAGACATATACTGAAAATAAGCCACAAAGGTTTTATAAAGTAAAAAATAAAATCAGTCTATGCAGGGAGGCTAAAAAATGGATAAACCAGGTTGTGTCCTCTTGTTGTTCTTCAGAAACAGATAGAGACAAGACATAGATTAGTATTATTGCTTTTGGGTTTAGATTTAGCCATCTTACTTTCATTTTAAATAGCATTTTAAATTTAACAATAGGATGGTAATTTCAATGTTACATAAGTGTATGTATCTTGTCATGCTACTCATGAGAGTAAGAGGTAGCACACCATGCCAACTTGGCTCTGACACACAGTCACCCAATCCTGTTGCAGCCTCTCTTAACTAGTATGTGAAGTTTGAGAAAATAGTTCAAACCAGTTATGAACCTGTACTTCTCAGTTTCTTTCCCTCAAGACTGGAGTATCAGCTGTAAAACAAACGAAACCTATTTGACCCAGGTCTTCCAATCAGGTGAACATACTGTATGTCTTTCAGCCGCTCCTTCCTTATTGCTTATTGTTGCTTTATCTGTCTGTTTGTTTGATTCTTTAATGTTTTGCTTTTCCTTGCCAAATAATGGCTAATCTTCAGTTGGGTCCTCTTTTCCCTCAACTCACAGTACACAGTTTGATTTGTACTTCTGCCTCTTCTACCTGTGCTCCCTACTGTCTGTCATCACCTGTTAAGCCCCTCACTCATGCTTCTTTCATTCAATGTTCTGACTCTGCCAGCCTCTTTTTCCATTCCTCTCATCCCCTTCATCTCCTCTTCTTCCTCTGCTCCTAGGGTCACTCTTTGACCCTACTAAACGCCAGAGCTCTCAAACAAGTCCGCGTCGGCTGCACCTCCCACAGGGGACAAAAACAGCAGTAAGTCTTCCTTTCCCATGTTTTCTGGCTGCTTCTGTCTGTCGCCCTCTGTCTGACTGTCTGGCTCGTCTGCCTGCCAGTGCACTGTCATCCCCACTCTCATTTGTCTGTGGCGGTGGTTGGAGCTTATTATACAACATTTATCTGAGGTGAAGCTACTTACAGGCAGGAATTTTATCACTGGTTAAAGTTCAATTTAACCTGCAGGTTTCGGTTTCAATTTTTATAGACATGCAAGTAAATTCAAAGGGTTTACATTTTCCACATCAAGTAGAATTTCTCAGTAGTTAGTTTTCTTTAAATGTATGTTCTTCTATAGCAGGTTACGTAATTTTATATCACATATGTACACATATACATTGTTGATAGTAAAATAACATCAGTTAATCCAGTGAAGTAGATAATTTCGAAAAATCATGTTCTTCATCATAATGATAAAATTCTCTATTTCCTTAAATCATTTCATGTTACAATATAACCATGTATATTGAAAAGGATAGTTATCTCTCAGTATAGATAAATTACTGTCATCTCATGGTAGACAGTTATCTGCCCTCACATTCAGCCAGTGGTTGCTGCTCACTCATCCCAGCAGGTTCACCAGTTTAGGCTTTCATTCCCCATTAATTGACAAATTGGGTTGAGGTCAGAAATCAGACTGTCACAGCATTTCTTTAGAAACCACAGCATGCTAAGACGGACATTTAAGGGTCTATGCTAGAGCTGGGAATTGACACTGACCCAGTTTCAACCCAGCTTATTCTAAAATTTATCCAGAAAACTTATGGTCTTGTGCCCATAAAAGTAAATTCAGTGTACACTGTTTGTTTCTTCCTATAGAGCAGCTTTATCTCTAAACATTATGTTTGTGTAACCAAAAACTCTGATCAGCAGTCAGTCTGCCTGAATGTCTGTCTGTCTGTCTGGACTGTTTGTGTCTCTGTTGAAGGCTTTGTGCTAGTACCTATTAGAGTTGTAGGCAGCACAGCACGTTTCTCCAACAAAACACATAACAGTATTGGTTTTGTGAACAATAAGGTGGACTTGGTTTATTATTGTTTGATTTTAGATGGGTTTTCCATTTCTAGACAAGTGTGAATGTCACATATACGAGACATTTGTCTGTTAGCCTCCATGTAGATATAGTAGAAATCAATAATCACACAGACACACTGCCTTACAGTCAAAACTACTTGTTTTTAGAATAAGCAAGTCGGCGAAGATGTGTCTGTTTGTGTGTTCCTCGAGAATGTGGGTTCTATTGCAGCTCAACTGTACTAGACTGAGTCATGTAATCAACACTATATGTTTGAACCATGCTGTTAACAAATCAGCAGTCCTGGCAGCAGGGCTGTGATCTCTGGGAGCAGAGGATTCAAGACAGACAGGAAAGTGGGGGATGGTGCTTTATTGTGTGTTTTGCACAAGACAGAGGCAGGGGTAAAGGATGAAAAGTAGTGGTGGAGAGATTGTAAACGATTTCATCATTGTTAAACAAAGTAATTGGTCATGTACTGGTTGAGTCTATCTAATTTAGGGGCAACATTTCTAATACTTGTATAATTGGCCAAACATCGACATCGTGGCACCACTATCATATATTTCCAGATATCCAGTTTGACAGAAAATTGTCTCAGTCATCTAAAACCCTTAAATACATGTAGGTTTTGGTGTCAGTCCTTCAGAATCTAAAGAGGAAGCGATGTCTCACCACCAGTCTTACGTGAAGGAGAAACCTGTGGTTAGGAGACCAAAATCCAGGAAAGCACTAGACGGGTTTTTGATTAAAGCTTACTCACCACTACACAGTTTCTGATGATAACTGTTATCAAGTGTCAGTCGGAGAGTTAGGAAATTGATAAGAGTAAAATTAGATTGAGGAATATGGGAGGAAGAAAATGGTAGATTATATTTGAAATAATTCTTTTAATGTGTTGTATATATACAAGGGCTGTAATATAAAGATTTCCACTATCAATCTTATCTATTTTTCAAATTGTTGTGCAATAAAATATCAGAAAACAGTCTAAAATCTAAGATATTCCTAGAAAATAATGAACTAGCAAATATTCACATTTGAGAAGTCGGAACAATAGATTATTTTCTTTAACAATTAATCCACTATCATAAATAGACATTTTTGCCTATTGATTTTCTTTCAATTAACCGTTGCAGCTCTAGTATATAGGTATGTCGCTATTTTGATTGTGTTGACCCCAGTCATTGATTGTACCTTTGTAGTCACATGGCAACACTGTAACAACAGCAGTGTAAAGAGCAGAAATGTAGCGGTAAATATGCAAGCAGGTAAACTATGACTTTCCCAGTTTATTATGATGACAACAGCAAATACAAACATGGAACACAAGGTTTGTTCTTAAATGTCCCTGTATCTTCAACAACTGAGCAGCATTTAGGTTGTAAAGGTTTGTGTCTAGGTGCGATCCATAAACAGAATTCAGTCTATATCATTACAGCATTGAACTTATGACATAAAAGTACACAGCATATAATAAAACCTCTCTGCTAGAATCAGATGCTTGCAGAAACATCTCAGCCTGCACCAGTCATCCTGACTGGCTGACCCAAGCGTCCTGCGTTTTAAATCAGAGTTAGTTATGTAATAGGGTTGTCCCTCTCTTAAACAGGGATCTTACAGCTCTCCTCAAGATACAAAGAAGATTGTTCTGTTATACTGCTGACTTCTCTGTTTGTCTCTCTTGCCTGTTTCTACCTCTACTGTTTTAATATGTATCTTTCTCCTATATCACTTTGTGCTCTTTCTCCTAAGTCCCTCACTTTCCAGCCCTCTCTGTCTCTCCCACCTCTCCAGGTCTTACTGGGTGCACAATCTATGCAGTCTTCTAACTATAGTTTATACACAGTCACTGACTCCAGAGCGCAGAGTCTGTCGGTCTGTCCTCCTTCCAAGCCTTGGGGCTGATTGTTCCCACTTTATTTCTTCCAGCCTTGATAGCACTTATGCTCAGGAACCCTGGCATCAGTTTCTGAGGAGACAAAATGTTACTCCTCACTTTGGACAATAAAGCGAGGTCTAGTCTAGATGACACAGTCTGAAGCATTTACATAATTACTGCTGTACAATAGAGGTTAAGGCGTCTATTGATAAAGATTTCAGGAGATGACATAAAGAAAAATCATAGGTAAGCATTTGCTTACAGCATGCAGCATTTAATGGTGTTAAGAGGTCAAATATTTCCCCAACAAACTGCTGAAATGAAGTTTACTGTTCTTAATCCAGCAGGAACCCTCAGATATTTGCTGAATAATTATTTGGATAACATTCATTCATAAATGCTAGTGCATCTCGGTGATTATCTGTGTGGATTGGCAGGCTCTCCCTGTACTTTCAGAGGTGACGCAGTCAAAGCTGAAAGACACACATGTTAACATGTATTTAGGTCTAGTTAAAATAGGCTGCATAGCTCCTGGTGAGCCAAGGCTGTATTGGCTTAGGTTTCATTTCCAGTTGGAAAAAAATAAATCTATCAATGAAATCTCCTTATTGGCTCCTCAAATACCCCAGTTCCTGGAATAGGGATCAGGTTGCCAGGTTGGTGAGAAAAGCCCTTGGTGTACACGAAAATAGCAACGTAGCCCTAGGTAGCCACAAATGGTAGTGCAATAATCAGCACCGCAAACTCAATAGTTTCTATACTTACATTCAAAGCACCTTTTGACATTCAAATGCAATAACTCTCTCAGCTCTACTCCTCTAAGTTTTTTAAAAATTGCATAACTGCATATAATATATGATTAAAGGAAGTTCTCACATGACTGAAAGAAATAAGGAGAGATATTAGTAACATTAAGTTGTATATATATGAATGACTGTGCTGTGGAGTTTATATGCCAGTATAAAAAAGTATAAAAAGCATAACAAGCAACAACCAAACTTAACAATAAAAGTACACTGGTTGAGGAGACATAAACAGCTGATACTAACATTGGTCTATACAGCCTTACAGCCTGTCTTATGTGATCATAATTGGAATCTTGGATCAATTGATCATTCTGAAAATAATCAGAAGTTGAATCAATGATGGAAAATAATTGGTTCCAATATGGCTGTGGAAGAGTTAATAGCACAGACAAAAGTAAAGCATATTTGTGTTTGTGAATCATGTCTATAAACCACTGCAACTGCAGCTGTGTTTGCACATCTAATGCGACCTGACAGTCATCTCTGGATTCCTCCCTCCCATTGTTGTCAAGCATCTCCTTTTGTTTGGTGGTAACTTTGACATTTGTTGTTTCATCCATCAGTGTTTCCTGTAGTAGTGTAGGTGGTGATGATCCATCTCTGATTTCCAGATGAGCTGTCATGTTTTATTATGCGTGGTGGTGGAGTGGGTTGGCGTGATTGATTGACATAGCTGTACTTGCTGATTGTTGCTTTAAATCAGGCAGTGGCGAGGCTGAAGAGGGGCTAGTGTGAGAACATGATTGGCCAATTGATTCTAACAGACACGTTTGTCTTCTTCTTGAGGGTCACAGGCAGACCTAGGAGAATCAGCAGATCTCGGTCACAAGGTGAGTAAGCTGTTGACATTCTTTCAACTTTCTGTGGTGCAATCCTTAATCATGGGTCCAACATCGTACAGTAGACTAGATCAATAAATCATTGAACAACTTTATCGGTATTGGTGTATGTTTTGTATGGGGCCAATAAAAAATTTACAACTAAAATGCAAACTAAAACAAGCGTCACCATTACATTGTTTATTCAGCAGAGAGCACTAAGTGGTGTCTGGCTTAAGTATTATCTTGACCACTATTCTTCAAAAACCCTAAGAGACCTACAACAATATTGTTTATTAATAGTGGGTGTCTGTGCTAAAGTACTGTCAGTCATGTCTTTATCTTATTTTTATTCAGATGACCCTAAAAGATCTAGTATGCTAAAATGTATTCATCTGTTTGTCTGTAAAAGGATACTATGCCTCTAGACATTTTTGTGTACTATTCATGAGAATATTGTTGCTTTAGTTCGTCTCTGTCATTCATTTACATTTTAATTGTACACTTTGTACATATTAGTCAGGATCACTGTAATCTCTAAGTAAGATATATTTATAGATATTGTTTTATTTGATGTCTGTGTTTATATATACTGTCATACATGGTTTAAGCAAACACAGTAATAATGTATTCACGTTCTTTCTTTTGTCTTCTCATTCTGATGTGTGACCAAGACCCTGATGTTTTTTCTGATCAGTTTATAACTTAGTTCTTGTGAGTCACACTTACATGTGATCTAACATGGAACTGGATTACATCAGCACAGGGCCTGAGCATGCTGGCTTGTTGAACACTCATATCAGTTTATTTATTTATTTATTTTTAATTTTTAATTTAATTTTAATTTATTTTTTTCAGTTTTCTCTTTGTTATGGGTGAAGACATATAGAAATACATATATAACAAAAGGTTGACATTGTTTAAGCAGAATATACATTGTGGTTAATTACTACATACATTCTCATTAATAGAATAATGCATGCATATTTATCTGTCCTACATCTTGCATGAAATCTAGAACCAACAACAGTCAACATCAATAACTTATATTTGCTATAAATGGTTAAACTAGACTTGTCAATACCACATAACCTTATATTCCTGCTTGTATACATGGCAGTAGCTGCGGAAACAATGAATATTGATTGGATGAAAGAACGATATTGTTGGCATTTTATATGTCATTCATCTGAGGGTAACATTAAATCATTTTACACACAAAATAACGGTGTTGAATTACTGATTAGATCAAAGCTTAAGGCACAAAGTGTAACGAAATTAATCATTACAACACATACATCCACATAACTGTATTGTGTGGTTTCAGTTGTAGGTTGAATGACAAAATATTTTGGATAGATAGATAGATAGATAGATAGATAGATAGATAGATAGATAGATAGATACTTTATTAATCCACACAGGAAATTCATAGTTCCATGGCATCAACAGACTTGAGATAAAATTGGTATGCAATAAATACTGAGAGTAATAAAACCACTGCTAATAAAAACACAGTGAAAACTTTAAGTCAGTGCAAAAGTCCAGTGCAGACAGAATGCCATATTTAGGTGCAAGAATCAACAAAAGCCTTGTGAAACCATTGAAACCAGAGGTGGTGTGTTAATCTTTGTACTCTCTTATTCTGTATTATTTCAGGGCTAATAGTCTGATTTATCAGTATATTTTCAAAGGTCTTGTGCACTTCCTCTCAACCTCAGCTACTCCATTGATGTCAGTCTCAGATTAAAACCAACTTGAGTAAACCAACCTTTCAGGGTAGCGTTAACAGTCTGTGGTGTGGCTGTAGATGCTGAACATAGCTCCTTATGGTGACCGGTCCTTTGTTGCTGATTTGCTGAAAAGAAGAAACTATTAATTTTCATTATGTAGTTGTTGTTTGTGTGATTCTAGAAAAATGACCAGCTTCAAAGCAAATTCAAAACAAAAACAATCAGTTGATGATCATTCTTTATGAAATTATATGCTGTTTAATAATATACATTTCATTTAAACTTCTATTAAGAATAAAATAACTGTATTCGGTCCCACTTGTTAAATCCTCACATGACCTGGGTGGGGTGGCTGTGATTTGCATATCCCTTTAATTGTTGTGCACTCCTGTGTAGTATCAAGAAAGACATGTGTTAGTCTAGAAAGTACATACCTATCGGTGATTTACTGTGGGTAGCAAAATGTCAAATCTAGTGATGTATGAAACTAATTCTTTCTTCTTCTCCTTTCCTAACCATTCCTTGTTCACTCCTTGTTTACTTTACATTCCACACACAATCTTCTCACTCCAATACCCATACATTATCCTTTACCCTTAAATCTGTTTGTGTGCTCCATTTTATCTGCTCTCTGCCTCACACCCTTTTCCTCTCCAACCTCCTATCAACTTCACTTTGTCCCTCCTGCTTTAAACCTTCATACATTTCTTCTCGATCCCCATTTTGCATCACCCTTCCCCTCCACTCCCTTTCTCCTCTTCCTCTTCCAGTCGCCATCTATCTGGGCATCAGGCGGCGGGGCCCCGGACCCCGATGCGGCTGGGATGTGAGTGAGCCTGGCGACCCGGCGGTGGGTGCTGGCGCTCGTGAGGCAGCGCGGAGACTGCGGCTTCCAGGTCACCTGGCGGGCCTCTCCTGTCCTGCCCACGGGCAGCGGCGCCCAGGTGGCCTTGGTGAGGTCACAGCTTCTTGTGGAGCTAGGCCGACAGCGGTGTGAGGTTCCAAGCGCCTGTGGGGGCACGGTTAACTCTTCAGAACGCCGCCATAGAAGTGTCAGGGCTGGGCTCTGAGGGCAGCAGGTAGACGGATTGACGGACAGGACAGGTTGATGAATGAGAGGATGAGGAGGGAGGAACAAAGGCAGACACCGTCCTCCTCCTCCTCCACCCACAGGCTCCACCTCGTAGCGATGCGGCTAGCGTGCCTCGCCTCCGCCAAGGGCCACTCTTTCTCTGATGCCACCAATCAGCCGAATAAGCGGATGCACAGACACGGATAGACTGCCGCTGGCAGACTTATGATGACCCTCCTTGGGCCTTCGGTGACCTCGGCCCCTAGCCCAAAACACACCACCACCTCCATGTGAGCCCATAGGTCAAACTTTTTTTCCGCAGATTTGTTGTTGTTGATGATGGAGGATGACGTTGGTAAGAATGATGAACTGATAATTTGTTGCTCGTTGACATTGTTATTCCTCTTACCATATTTGTCATTTCCTTTTGAGCTTCTATTTAAAGAAATGTTTTAATTTTATTGTATTAGTTTATTTTCTTTCTTTAATATGCTTTAAAATGGGCAGTTTGACATCATTGTCATCACTTGGAAGCAGGCGATCACATATTTGGGGTAAGGCACAGTCTGACCTCCAACCTCTAGAGAACATGCAAGTAAAACTTGTGACAAGACTGAATGACCTTTCCCTTGGCCTCTGCCCATCCATTGACCAAGCCCATTTACTGCTCAATCGTTTGCACCATTTTGTAAAATCCTTTTTCTGCCAGTTATCAAATTGTGTTGATAGCTGGCAGGTTAGTTGCTCTGAATGAGCAAGCTGCCCTGTCTAGGACCCAAAATGGAAATGTTGTGACTGTAGCCTGATCATTTGAGCTTGGCTCTGCTCTTCAAATACTTAACTTTGCCTGATGTTTTGTTCTTATACATTTCTCAACCGTAAGGGCTTCTTTTTAAAAAAGAAAAGAATTTCTGAAAATATTTTGAAAATTCTATAACTGAGAAAAACTGGATGACCTCATCTGAAATCACAGTTTGATCCGTTTATTTATTTTGTTCCTGACAGGATGTCTCAGCTGACTCTGTACTTGTTTACAATAGTTGCTAGCTCTGGGTGGGATGTATGTAGAGAAACCACTTTACGATAATTTACCAAAAACAGTCTCAATCAATAGTTTAGTTACTTTACATTCAAAAAGCAGGTTTTTGTCAGACAATCCTATGAATTTATTATTTATGAGACCAATATCCTATTTATACGATATCAGCATAAGTAAATATAGTCAAATTTCACTAAACTACATTTTATTGATGAAAATGGTAATTATTTTCATACATATTGAATATTTTCATTCGTTATTCATCTATACAAGCAGCTTTTATTTTGACTGATCCTAGTTTTTATCTGGATTGATGATAATTTAGAAGAAAAAAACAAAGAAAAGCTCATTTCACTCCTGTTCCTGTGAGGCCAGTGCAGATATATTTTGGTCCATTGTCAAACGGTAAAGTGAAGACCACAGACTTCTTTCCAGACTTTTTAGATTATCTTCAGTTTGTTCGTATAATTTGGTCTCTTCTTCCAAGCTGTTTTCCCACACACGATTGCTGCTCACTTTAATGGTAATTTACTGTATACATTGATAGATCTGGTAGCACTTTGACACTATACTGTATCACCTGTCAGGATACCGCCCGTATCGCATTCCTCAAGTGTAATTACAATACAACCACAAAGCCAAAGTTAAGACTTGAAAAAGCATTAAGGCTTATCGAACTCCTTATTTGATTATTCTTCATTTTATATTACTGATATATTATTAAATTCATGGTGCCTTTTTGCTTTTAGCCGGGTTCTCGTGCTGTTCTGGCAGAGTTTTAGTTGATCTGCATTTTCTTTTATTAAGTTATTAAAAATCATATTGTTTCCACATATTTAAATACTGAGTTAATAATTGACAGTCTGAAGCCTTTCTTTCTTTACTTACATCTACCCAACCCTACAGTGGCTTCTTGTCATTCTTTCCACGATAAGCTGGAGTGATGACTTAAGGTTTAGGTAAATTGCCATTTGAAACCACTGTTATAAAGTCAATGAAACTGTTAAGTACCAAATTTCTGAAAATTCAAAAACAGTGATCTGTCTCCATAAATTTTGTCAGATTTAACAGTCTTCTTCATCCCTCTCCATTTGTTTTGTGTTTTTAACTCAATGACCTTACTTTTGATATAAAACTGTGGATTTTTCCTCTTGACCAATCAGGCTGCACCACTGATGAGCGGTGTATGACTGTTGACTAATCAGAACCCATTATTGCTGTAAGAGGTGTATGACTGTTAACTAATCAGACCCCTGCCTCATCAAGCCAATGTATAATTTAAAAGCATGCAGCGTGTGCAGTGATGAGGCAGTGGTTTAAGACGAGAACGTGACCTTGAATGATCCTTTGAGAAATTCGATTCTTAGAATTTTTTAAAAATAAAAACTATTGCTTCTCATCCTGAAACAAATCAACCAGGATTAGCGAAAACACCAAGTGTTATAGTCATTATGTGTTTCTGCATTGACACTGATGACTCCAAAATCAAAAGGTTGTTGTATTTACATTGTAACTCTTTAAAGCCAAGTAATTATAACTTGTACTTTCGCAGTATACAGCATCTAACAAAACACTGATATGGAAATGGAAAAGTTTGATGTTACAACAGATTTGTGATCTTTACGGCTGTAAGGTCTACATGTTTATCTGTTTCATGGGAGATTTCAGCCGCAGCACGTGTCCACCACTGTCTGAAAATGTGAAGCTGTGATTTAGGGCTAGTTTTTGCAGTTTTCCTCTTTTTTTTGTGTACAACTGGGCCACACTCTCTGAACCTGTTCTCTAGATACAGTTAGGGCCATGCTTTAAGGCTACAGTTCTGTTGTATAGTGTGTTTGAAGCTGTCGCTGTTATCAACAAAACTTAACTTATGGGCTGAAATTAAAGAAATGATCGACCTGCAATCCTGCATGTCTCCTAGGAAATAATGTGTGACACAAAAATAAAGACTTTCAACCTCTTTCATATTTTATGTCTGTTTTTTTTTCTCAGATATGGATTTTATGTTTTTGATGAGACATTGCACCATTTTTTTTTTTTGTGTTATCGTTAAGCTGTTGTGTGTGTGTATGTGTATGTGTGTGCAAAGCTGCACATATCAGTGTGTTATGAGAAATGGCAAAAATGGCAAACATTTCCCTTAAAGAAAACATGAAGTAGAGGGTTTGATTGTTCCATGGGGCACAGTTTAATTGTCCAGTTATGTTTTACAACCAAAAAAATGTTTTAGTTTTTTTTTTTTGGGTGAATATACATAGCCATGACCAGACTATGCATGGATTGATCCCAGGATGTTACAGAGAAGATGGGGAGAGAGATGACAGGATAAGTGACAGGGACTTAGAAATAGGACCCAAAGAAAAAGGCAGGAAAAGAAGAGATGAGTAAGGTTAACAGAAGTAAGTAAGAAAGAAAGGAGTGGAGAGAAAAGTGGAGTGTCTTCTTGACGGAAAGAAGTAAGCAGGAAGTAGCCAGTAAGATAACTTTACAACATGGCTACCTGTTCATTTTTTTATAATATAAAAACAAAAAAACAAACACAGACAGTCATTCAGTCATTGGTTGTCTGTCCACTTTACTTCTGGGCGGGGATCATGCCATCAATGGACTCTCCCTTCTCCAGCTTCTTCTCCATCTCAACCATCAGCTTGACACCGTCAACCACCAGCTGGACCTGCTCCACCTCGGAGGAGCCCAGACGGTCAGCGTTGGAGATGTCGAACACACCGCCCACGGAGGCTGTGTCCACACCACCTGAAGGGAAGAGAGGGGAGAGGAATTAACCCACTGTCAAGAGTAGCAGCAGGAGGAGAAATGTACTGTGACCCCTCTCCCATCCTCTGATGTATGTATCACCTCTCTTATATCTATCTGGGCACATTGGTTGAACAGTGGATGAGAAATACAGTTCTGGCATAAAATAATTGAGACTATTTCTACCATAAGTACAACATACATGTATCCTGTCCTGGCCAGTAACTCCCTCAGACTAACATGACACTGATTTGGTTTTATTTATGGTCTAACTAATGCGGCCATTTTACAATAGTGGCAGTTTGGAAGCTAGCTAGCCTGCTTTCTGTCCCAGTTTTATGTCATGAATATATATATTTTTTAAAGTGATATCCATTGATTGTCCTGTATTTTCTGTTAGTGTTTTGACCAGAAACTTGTTTGAATCTTATTTCATATTAGCCTGTTAGCTAACCCGGAGTTACATGTGGCAACTCATTTTTTACACTTCCAATATAACGTATTACAGTGAACTAAATTTCCAAATATGTTATTTTGTTATGAGCACAGATTTTGTTTTTAAGCTTCTACTAATATGTCACTAGCTTTGAGACTGATCCATGGTTTCAGTACCTGTGCCACGCTTCTGCAGACGCAGCCTGGTCAGGATCTCCTCAAACTTGGCGTGTGTGCTGAGCTTGGGCAGCTTGACGTGCACACCACCACGCAGACCAGTTCCCAGGTTGGAGGGGCAGGTCAGGATGTAGCCCAGATGCTCGTTCCACATGAAGCCGTGGTTGTGCTTCTTGAAGATCTCCTCAATCTGATCAGCAAAGAGGAAAGTAACTTTTTTTTTAAAATGCATTATAGTCCAAATAGAACTCGCTGGATGTCACTAAATCACATCACTAATGTCACCACATGTGTTATAACAATCAAAAAAGAAATTAAATAAAATGCGAACTGGCTTTAACTCTTTTACTCATGTTCCTGGTTGAATCGAGCATATTATCTGTCTGCATAACTGTGTGTTTCTGTAAAAGTGTACATGGATGTTTTTTTGCGTTACCTTCTGCAGGCCAACGCAGAAGCGTCTGAAGACCTCCTTCATGTTGCCACCCTTCTGCATGGAGATGACACGCAGGTGATCCTCCTCGTTCACCCAGACCAGGAAGGTCTTGTTGTCGATGTGCCTGTCAGAAGAAAATCCAGCTCAGTGTCACTCAATCTACATTCAGCACAGAAAGTCCAAGAATCAGTTATTTGATACTACAAGGCTGCATGAATACTACACAAACTGAACGTATACATTTCTGGTATGAGTGCCAAAACATTAACTGTGAAAATGTTAATTATGTGACCCACTGAGCTGCACAGTAGTGGATTTACAGGATGTCACTCAACTGGTATTCATGACACACTTTACCAGATGTTTGAAAACAGGGAATAATCAGGATTTCTATATTAAGGCTGTGGAGAGAGACAGATGGTGGAAGTTTTTAAAGGTTGGCTTGAGGAGGCCAGGATGGGAGGTTTTAGCCCAGAGGGTGGTCCTTTTTGTTTATATGATTGTGTACACAGACCCACAAAATCTGATTTCACAGTTGATTGATTTTACAGCACATACTTGGTCATCTTTTTAGTGTCTGTAAATCTGAATATATTTATTTTATTTCTGTTCTATGTGTCTGTGTTGCTCACTGTAGATGCCTCTGCCGTCGGGCCAGTCACGGGCCATACCAGCGCCCAGGTCGGCAGGGGGACACGGGCTTGTCAAACAGAGAGTGATCAGCGGTGACTCCAGCTGCTCCTGCTCAGCATCGGTCATGCCGTTCAGGGGTAGTACTCCCATGAACTCACCCTCCAGGCTATTCCAGGGCTGAGAAGGAAAAAATGAAGGAGGGTGGACAGAGGGAAGGAGTCAGTCTCTGATCTGTGTTCTACAAATATTTGCACTGTATGTAAAACAAATTAGAAGTTAGATTAATAGATTGGCATTATTGTCATTAGTTTGATATTCACCCTCAATGGACAACTTCTCCAATGGTTCCTCGCTCTCCACGGCTGTTGGCCAGAGGCAGGGTGAATCCTGATGCTGCGGCCGATACGCTGCGGCTGGACGGCGCATGGTTGGGGTCCAGGTCATCACCACCCTGAGAGAAGAGACGGGACATAAAAACACAACAGACACATTGACACTGTGTTGTAACTACTGTTTTAATATCTTGTTACAAACCACTTGCCTAACCCATTGGAATTGGCCTCAATTTATTTATAGGTTATTTACATAAAATCTTAATTTGGATCAACTCCTTGAGATGTGCCCTCTTGTTTTCAAGGGGCGACATAGGAGAATTAATAGATATTTATAGCTTGCTGCTTTAGAAAAACTGTAAAGACTGTATGGATATTTTGGAGAATATGATTAGTAACACTTGCACTACAAGTGATGTGGCCATCAGTAATTTATCTAACACAAATGATAAATTAAAAAGGCTGTAAGAAGTCTAGTATGTATACTTACTAATGGATCAATTTCCTTCTTTCTACAGTTGCTGATTGACTGACTAGACAACACCATCGCCATGTCTTCTCCTCCTCACATACAGGTTCTCGAAGTTCAGGTCGGTCTTGTGCTTGTCAGTGGGCTTGTAGCCGCCATGACGGTCGGAGATGACAGGGTCCAGGAGATCCTTGAAGACCTCATAGGACTCCTCATCACCAGCTACACAGCCCACGGTCATGATGAAGGGGTGACCTTGGAGACAAGAGGGAGGATGAGGCAGATGGTAACCTCAGTTTGAAGATTGTCATGTATGTTTGTTCATGAGTGTGTGTCCCTGTGCCACTCTGAGACAATAGAAAACTCACCAGACCTCTGATGCAAAAATCAGTGAATAGTGTCATGTCACCTTAATTTCAGTCCAAATAAACGCTAGCATGGTTGGATATAAAGCAATCCATACTCATAACATAATGATACAGTGTTTGCTTCAGTTAATTTATGTGTCTGAAACCTTAGCTTTGCTTGTGTTTATCTCTTTGCTAGTATTTGCTCCTGTACCAGGGTTGTCAACACCAGTCTGGATGACGTCATCCAGGAATTGAAGCCGCCCTGGGGTGGACTTGCTCCTCAAACACCATAGATCTGTGGTCAGCACCTACAGCAGATGACACACAGTGCAGGTCAGTGATTCTACAGTCACATGACTTTAAAGTTGTAAAGAGTATCTTAGAACCTACAAAATGCAAGGCGCTAAAAGCAGCAATGAAAATATCCAACGCTTTAAAGAGACTTGTCTCATCTGAGTTATATTTTGAACTGTCTGTATGACTTACTAAAAAGTGTCAGATTAAGCTGCATGTTTCCTGGGATCATAATGCTAAAGGTTACAGGTACCTGTGCCTGTGTGTTCTGGAGTGTGGGGTCATTAACATCAGAATAGGATTTGTACCTTGGCCATATGGTTGTTGTGCAGGGACAGATCGGGGAACTAAATCGTCAAGGAGAACTTCATTTGTAGTCGTTGTGGCAGTTCTTTGCCATGGCTGCGATTCTTACCTCCCGTCTGAGAGGGGACAGCAAAAGAGGAGGGAGGTGTTATTTTACTGCAGTGCTTGTGAGGTCAGTGAGACTACATGATAGATTAGACTTGGGAGTATTAATTATACACAGGGTCATGCAGTTTTGTCCTAATTGTGCTCCATCAGAAGAACATTTTAGAAACAGACCTTAAAGAGATTTGTGAGTTTTGTAACAAGATGTTTTGTCAAAATGTCATTTTGATATTTCTTTGTTGCAGTAACGTAAACAAGTAATCTCATTAATACCATATTTCTTGTCTATTATTTCTCCCAAGTTGCAAGAACTGTCTATAGGTCTTCTGGTGAAGAGGAGACACCTTCCTCATTCTGTCTTTCTTTCTTTCTTTGTCTCTCCACTGTCTCTCTCTCCTCTCTCTCTTAGCTGTGTCACCATGCTTTTTCTCAGCTTTCCTCTGACTTTCTCCTTACCAGCCCCCCTCCCACCTTTGAGAGATTATTAATAGTGTGACTGTGCTCCCCGTCCTGCACCCTCCCATCTCTGCAGGGACACTTGGTCTCTGGCATCATTTACATTGCTCTATTCACCCTCAGACTAATGCTAACTAGCGTGCAATACAAAGGTAGCAGGATTATTTGCTAAAATGATGTCAGATTTTTCAGACAAAAAAATAGCAGAGAGAGAAATACTGATGCTCAAAAATGCAAGTGGGTAATAACAATAAAAGCTTAAGCTGTGTTGTACATGCAACTCTTGAGACATATTTGTCTTTTATATTCTTTTAATCCTCGAGGAGGGAAAGAAGCGAAATATTTTGTATATTCTCACTTCAACACTCCACATCTTCTGTTACATATTTTAGGACTTAATGAGTCAACATCTGAACTCAAATTACTTTAAGACAAATGTGGGTACAGCTGAATCCATGAAACCAGGCCTAGAATCAGCCAGAATGAACATATGGGGCCAGGAATAGATTTACAACTACTGGCCATCATTCTGTATCTATTTCAAGTCAATCTCTTCTCTCTGTGGACAGAGGTCAAAACTCAGTTCTGCGTCAGTTGCTTGAGGTGCAGCTGACTGATGACACCTGGTGCGCGAAGGTGGCTATATGCCTCACAGATGGCCCCTAGGTTCATGACTAAATCAAGCACTCCCGAGCTATTCGAGACACACCTCAGGCTGCCATGTAGCGTCAGCAGTGGCTGATGAATAGTACAACTGCTTAGTCACTATTTTCTACACACATATACTCAACTGTCTGTTGTCAGCATTTGAGTGCTACATATATCCAAGAAATCAAAGTGCGTCAAGTCTTTAGAAAAAAAAAACAACCCTAGTATCAGACATTAGAGTGCACTGATTGAAGAATGATCAAGTAAAGGTTTTATTGGTTTCCATATCAGAAAAAATGTACCGGCTTAGGAATTCAAGACAAAAATGCAAGAAGAAAACACATTCATGGCTCCAGAGTTCATAATGAAGAATCTGACTGACCAGATATTTGGTTAAAAAATACCTCCCCTCTGCGTAGCGATTTGTTTTCAAAGAGGTTTGTTTAAAGAGGAAGTTTTGTCAGACTTATAGGAAGAAATCACCACAATCTTTCCATGGATTTTATCAAAGGCTAACTATAACATTGTTTTAGCTTTTTACCTGCTTAGGAGAAAAGAAGGTAACAGATCCGGGATCAGATCCTGTCCACCAAAATATAGGGTTGCCCAACTCTGCCAGGTGTTGATGGACTTAAGCATTTATGCAGACTCTGTCCCTATTGGCTGACTGAGCAGGGTCCCCTCATATGATTGGTCACAGGGGTCCTCTGTGCTAATTGTGGTTGTAAAGGCAGAGCGAACATCACACAACATAGGAGCGAGAGAGACAAGGCAACAGCTGCAGCTGCCCTGTCCAACCTTTCTTCTACTGTTCCTTGGTTAGCCAGTAGGGCCTGCAGGAGAGCAGAGGGTGGAAAGCCCATGGTCTGTGGGAAGCAAGGATGTTTATAAACCCCACCCTGCCCAACATCTGCTATCTTGCTTTTTTTCTACCAACCAGTGAAAAAGAGTGAGTTGGACCTGATGGTTTGGACATTAAGTCGAGGTATGCATGCACGGAATCAGTTGTGTCTCCATTTCATATCCCTTGGTGGATCAATGAAGTAAAGTAACTGGAGCTTCATCTGTCATCATATTTAGGAGCAAAACAACTACTTTTATCTTAGATTACATTGTATCAATATTGAAGATTACTGGATTAATTTCATTGAGTCGTCCTCTACCCACCAATTTGCCAAGTGAGGTGTCTGTACGTGTGAGTTCAGAATATGTGGTACCTCCTGTGTGAAATGTCATGTAGTGATATGAGGACAGCTATTCAAACTCAAAAGATATTTGGCAAGCTAGAGGAAGGGAAATGAATTCCAATGTCTTTTTTATATATATGTCTTGTATCAAACTTTGTGGTATTTGTAAGAGCAGAAGTTTCATTAATCATATATTAAATATCTTGGAAGGACATTATCAAGTCTGTGTTCACAGAGGGTTACACCAGAGTCAGGTCTGGTTCTAATTGTAAACTTGTACTGTGAAGAAGTGCTACGCAATTTCACCGGGTAACGTGATAGGCCCAGTAATTCAAATCCGCAGACAGATATTAAATCACACACATCATGTGACACAGAGTAGAACCGTAAGAGCTGAGAGATACAGTGACGCAAAACAGCAGTCTCCCATAACCGCAGGTTTCCCCAAACACAAAATAGAGAACTGAGGTCAGATGTTTCATGTTATATTGATTTCATGTTTCATAACAGTTCTACTACCCCTCAACCCACTGGACAAATCATAAAACAATCATAGTAGGGACATGGGCCAGAATATTATTGTGAGTTGAGAGTATTATATACTATTTTATGGTAGGAGTTGCAGTGTTGAGCTTCAAACTAGGATCTTTTTAGCAAACATGTTAGAGCTAGCATTTCTAGTAATGCAGAGGGGGTATCATTGGTTGTGAGAACCAGTGACTGAAATGATAGCAAACATGAAGCTCCTCGTAAAACATATAAGGCCAGAAAGGGATAATGAAATTATGGCATTCCATTAGAATGTCCAGATGTGATTGTTCAGTGTTCTGGGCCTGATACCTCTAATCCAATTATTTAGAAATTCAGATTTCATGCTATGCTGATGACAATCAACTCATATACCAAACAAATCCATCGAAGTTTCAAAAATTCACTTACAATATGTGATGAATTTGCCAAATGAATGGCATGTCAGCATTTATTTTACCAGTAACCAGTGTGCAGGAACTTGAACTGGTTGTATGGGTCTCACAGCACACAGTAGACCACAGGTTATGAGTGCACACTGTGGGTTGCATTCATCCCTTCAGCTTGCTGTTAAACTGAAATGTGAAGGTGACTGTTGTGTTCATGGAGCCTGAGCCTGAGTCCTTTGTTTCAAACCATCATGGGCTCCAGCTCACAGCTGCGGCTCCGGACCATCCACAGACATGACTTTCCAAATTAGTCCATGTTGCTGCAATTTGCTCAACCCATCGTGAACACACACACTCATACATGAATGAACACAAACACACTTACTTGTCATTATAAGAACCAGCCGCAGAGCATCAATGTAGTCTTAATGATATATAAAAAACGTACATAACCTGTAATTGGTGAGCAAACTATAAATCCAGTGATCTAGTATGAAGCAAAACCATGTAAGATGAAGTCAATTTAAGAGATTTAAGCTTTGTCTTGAAAATATTTTCTAAATTATAATTCTGACATTAATGAGAAGAAGCTAAATTACCACTCATGGACTTAGCAGTCTGTAAAGGTGTGTGGAAACCTATTTTACTCTATAAAAGCACCATTTTATCTCCTCACCCATCCTTACCACAAACCCCCATCAATAAAAACTCAAAGGTCATGCTGACTGACGTGATATGTGCTAGGTCTGTCTTCCGGCCTTATCTAGACCAGTTAGTTCTGTAGCTCAGATGCCACCGTGGCATGATCCAGCATCCCAGCTTAGACTGCCACTGTATCCCCAGCACTCCCCCACACACACACATACCCCTGCCACCCTCCTGCTGCAGAGCCAGCCCCAGAACCCCAGCCGCCCTAACAGAAACAGGCACTGGACAGTTATGTAACTAGAACACTGTGAATGGTTTATAATGATTCTGATCTTAACTCATGAACATGACTGAATATTTTTATTGGCTTAGTATACTAAACATATGATATAGAACCAAATAAAGAAGGAAGTGTTCTGATCCATAGAGGCAGTGCATGATATAGATAAACTGGTTTGTACTGGCCAGAACTGTATTACAACTGCCAAATGAGATTGTGGAGTTGGTCTGTTTGTATGTGCTGTGCAACTGTGTGCATATATGCAGGTGATGTATTACGTGCACATTCCGCTATCCATTACAATACCAGCCTTGCATTAAATCCAACTTGAAGAAATTTTAAGAATGTGAGTTGATTCACAGGTGCTCTGTTAGAAGGTTCACTCCCACACGCAAAGCATACCACTACAACAGTGTTTCTGTTAATGTGGTTATATGCATTCTTAGTAGCATACTGGAAGAAGTATTATAGTTTGAGGCATTCAAGATAATGTGAATCTAAATGCTAAGATGCTGTCTGTTACTTCATTTAAGTATCACATCAGTACTGTGAGTTGTTTGTACTTAGTCATACAGTCTGATTCTAGAGAACATTTTGATATATAATACGACATTTTATTTATAAACCTCATTTGAGCTGTCGCAGTCTCATAACAGATCTTATTCACAGTAAAGGCTCACAGGGAGCAGTTGAAAGAAGTATTCACATTCACAGGGTGTTGGGCAGGAACAGTTTATGGCTCCATCTAATTGACGACATTTGTGATGGTTTCTATCTGCATTACAGAAACATAGCTCCGCTATTATTTTCGTGGTTCCTGCACTAAGAGAGAAGAGAGTGAAAGAAAACTGAAAGTTGTGTTGATAGTTGGTTGATGTGGAAACTCTGAAGGTGTGTAATATTGTTTAACAACATTAGTGTTTTAAACTTAGCCTGATAAAACCCTCATAACTCTAAGTATAAAGACGGCTACTCTAAACTCAAAAGGGAGGTGATTCTCTGATGAAAGAAATTGCAGATCTCCAGAAGCAGGAGCCAGGACACTACAGGGCTTTCTTTTGATTCTCGATTTTGCTCAATTAACTGCTTTCACATAGCCAGAGCCAGAGCAGGAAAAAAATCATGTTAGCAGTTTGAAGAACCCAATAGACCCTTGGCATTTGTAAGACGATTTCCTGTCAACGTAGGCATGTTAAGTCTGACACAGTAAGAAGTGTGTTGACGGAGCGAAAGAAGCAGGAATGTGAGGAGTGACGTGTTTAGCCAATGAGATGTGAGGTTTTGTGTTTATACACAAGACTTTCCACCAGCATCATCTTCGTGATGGGTGGCTAGTGTTCACGATCATGTGTCCCATACTGCCTTGAAGGGCGATATACTGGTTAAGATCAGAGGAAAAGTCAACTTTGTTTTGAAAGGGAACTCCACTGATTTTATATATATCAAAGTTTATTTACAGGCATTGGGGAGTACTACAGCATAATGTGAAAAAGTTGTATAATGCTGCCAAAAGGTCTCATGGAGTTGCCATTGAAAGCCCCAGACCACTGCAAGAAAAGTCTGAAAGGTCTGGAGTATGAAAGGAATGAGTTTACTTACACCTCTGTATTTAATGCACGTAATGTTTTATGTTGGTGTTGAAAAGTTGTAGATTCCGTAGACATGGCCTCTTAGGTTGAGTAAAATGCAAAATGTGTCCTAATGCAGTTAGTTGTATCAATATAATTTTAGTAGACAGGTGGTCCACTGTCATGTCAAAATGTATAAAATATCTTCTATATTACCAGTAGAACCATCGACAGATCTCAGTTCTCAGATCATGAACATCTGAGACCTACTGAACAATTTAAACAAGTTGCTTAAGTGTCTAATTCAACTTTCATCTAAACAAGAATTCATGGTGTTAATCTTACTATTGTTATTCCTTTTGAAGGGTGTAGAGAATAATCATCACATTATGTAAGGCATCACTATGTAACTAGTATCTAGTATTAAGAAAATGTACATTTTCAGTTTAGATCACAGAAATTATTTTGCAAATATATATTTTATGTACTTTTATATGTAAAAGTGGTAATTTGGGACAACTTGTACAGCTGATACAGGATAAATAATAAAACATACTGCAGACGAAAACCATTAATTATTGATGGATTATCACTATCAAAGTTAGTCCGTGATATCTCCCCACACATCATGGTTTCTTTTCAGGGAATGTGGTCACAGCCATTCCATGTAATTGGAATTAGACTTTATTATATGGCTTGAAGTGACTCCAGGTTGGAAATGTTACTAGGTGGCGGCAGACACCTGCTAACCTGCCAAATAGCAAACACATGGTGACATAATTACCATTCTGCTTCATGTTCAACAGTGTTCATGATCTCTTTAGCAGCATTTCATGGATATATATACTGAGTATTATCACACTGCAGTTTGTAGCCACTCTGTCTGATTCTCTAAGTGGTCAACAGTTAAATCAGTAATTATTTAATTAATACAGAGACATTTTTTACTACCTTCATTGTAAATGTCCAATAGAACTTTGAAAACTGGTTTCATAATAATGTTTTCACATTTTTTAGATATTGCACTTGAACATTTGAAATGCAACTTGCAGTGTTTTATCTTTAATGTGTGTATGTAAACTGTATGTACAGAATGAAATGAGATTTTGAGATCAGTGAGAAAAATATATGAATTTATTGATGCATAGCACAAAATGATTTTAATATGTTTTGGTCAATATTAGTGATCAACAGTAAGACCGCATTCTTATTGTTGCAGCTGATAATAATGACCAGGACTGTAAGATATATATCAACTTCGTATCGTAAAATTCAATCGATGTTCAGCCTAGATAGTCCCTCTCAGACTGTGTTTTGTTGAGTTTGACACTGTTTAACAACAGAACCTCAATGAACACAGATTTAACTTGAACTAAACTTAACACAAAAAACCCTCAACATTAAATCCCTGCTACAAGCATGGTTTGACATGAAGCTCATCAATCTAGTTAATAGAACACATATCACCGTAACCTTCAAATATTCATAGTGATCTGTAAGATGATATCATCAGCAATGGACAATGGACATTAAAGTGGAGGGATTTATGAAACATAAATAGAACCAGTAATATTAGAAAGAGGACAGATCATGTGTACACAGCTTAGAGGTGAAATAAATAGTATGTGCAGTGAATGAATTGGATGTGTTGTGTGTATGGATGCTGAAATGCCTGAGGGAATCACACTACTGATTATTCACCCGTCTGCACTGAGCAACATAACACTGTATTTCCAGTTTAGATGTTGGATTATGTAACAAATGTATTTTACTTTGGAGCACAGTTTTGATTTTCTGTGATCTTGTGTGTTTTTTGTGAAGGTGACAGTGGTGAGCCTACAATGAAACATGAGCTACCTGAGAAACTTGTGAGGGGGATGGGGGACATGGGGTGGGCGGGGAGCGTGAGGCTGTTGCGGGTGAACCGTGGATTTCTATTTAGTGCTCACCAGGTCCTCCAATCTCGAATGCCAGTACTCCCGATTGAATTGCATCGACTCAGCTGTCAGTCTGTCTGTCCCTCCTTCCATCCCTTCATCCATTCAGACTGTTCATTCACCGTCACTTGACCAGACTGACAAAATCCAGATTTCTTGGCCAGAGCAGCAGGACAGCCTAGAAGAGGACAGAATAATAACAATGAAGAGTTGGATCAGGTTTAATCCATGACTAAATGTGAAGAGCATACACATTAACACACACTATCTGTGATATATAAATTCATGTCTCATGCCTTTACTATTGTCAAATGGAAGGACCCATCTTCCATTTGACAGTAGTGCCTCTGCACGGGCAATAGCTGGGGCCAGGGGCGTGATGTTTTTGGGTTGTCGGTCCGTCCCATTCTTGTGAACAAGATATCTCAGGAAGGTTTTGAGGAAATTTCTTCAAATTTGGCACAAACATTCACTTGTACTCAAGGATGAACTGATTAGAATTTGGTGGTCAAAGGTCAAAGGTCGAGGTCACTGCGTCAAAAGGTCAGTGTCATATAGGATAAAATTATGTGATGACGTTTTATATCCAAACGGTCAAAATAAAACATCATAATGTTCTGCAAAAACACTTTTCTGGCCACTGTTTAACACCGTAACTCAGGAACAGAGGGGGAGATATGACCATAATCATGCAACTTGACTGGCAGGTTGAGGCATACAACCATAAGGCAGTAATTCTAGTTTCATCATGCTAGCAGCATGGCTCTACAGATTGTGATGTTGGGCAGTCAGCAGCTTGAGTCAGAAACTGTTTGATGGTTTGGATGATGGCCATGAAATGTGTTCATTGACATTCATGGTTCCCAAAGGATGAATCTTGCTCATTTTGGTGATCACCCTTTCATCTGGTCTACATTTCTATTTGTCTAGTACTTTTGTTTACAACCAAATCCCTACAAAACTAATGACATTCCCTTCACTCTAAGTCTTAATAAAAGGGTGGCAGAACAGTATTCATTTACAGTACGGCTTTCAACAGGAGGCGTCACAGAAACTTTACATGTTGTTTTACTCTGGACTTTGTCACATAAGTCATGTCTGTTCAGCTTTTGTGTGTGTGTGTGTTTGTCTGTCATTGTTCCATTTAATTCTATAAGTCATTCATTTCTAATTTTACATCAACAGGATGTTAGCCAAGACAGCTGTAACATTTTAACTCCACTGAATTCTCCTATATATATTTGTGTGTGTGTGTGTGTGTGTGTGTGTGTATTGCATAATTATTTGATCACGTGCATCTGCTTACATATGTCCATGCAGTTATGTCTACCATGCACACCTGTGCAGCTTCTTTTTCTTTTTCATGCTTATCTATGTCCATGCCTATCCACACACACACACAGAGAGAGAGAGAGAGAGAGAGAGAGAGAGAGTTGCCTGCAGCCTGTATCGTCATTCCTTCCTGCTGTCAGCTGTCTGTTGGGTGCCAGCAGCAGTGTTGTGTTGCAAACATGAAGTCCCACGGCCTCTCTCATCTCAGCATTGATCTCATTTTCTGTGCTTAGCAGCTTCTAATTGAACTCTCACAAACATACACATTTATAGAAAGTCATAATTTACATAAGAAATTCATTGATAAATATGGAAGATATACTTTCTATAATTTTTCTTGGTGACCACATGCAGCTGCCCTCCTGACAAAAATCTGATATTCACTGTATCGAGTCTGAATTAACAAAGGAGGGGCTTGTAGAAAAATAATTAAGGATGCACAGTCATGATGCTGTTATTTTTAGCGTTGACATTGCAGTGATAGACAGTGCTGCTAATGTGTCCTCAGAGTGGGACGCTGCAGATCTGTAACTGTGAGGTGACAGCAAAATGAAACAGTATATTCAGTCATGATAGTCAGCTGTCTCATTAGACTTATGAGCGCGTGTAAGGGCGAAACTCACTGGAAAAAAATGAGCTTTTATTGACATGAGGTGTTATTGTATTACAGCAAAAATCAGCGAGTGAGTGCTTAGGAATAACAGATTAAACATCACACTGGGTATAGTGTTGTACTAACACTTATAGATAGCAGCTTTACAAACAAAACCATTTCATAAAACATAAAAAGGATTTTTTTTACAGAGTTTACATTAAACTGACTCAGTAGTTAATGAGTCAATAATACTGTACTTAAGAACACAAACTGAACTTTGTTATTATAAAGGTCAGTGGGTTTTATGAAGAGATTTACAAGGCTGAACTGGTTTAGCGAAGCTTAGCTTTTCAATCATGGGGTTTTACATTAAGGCAGTTTTAGTCCTCCCTGGATCTCACTGTTTAAGTAACACCAGTTGTTCCAGTGTTGTCAATATGAGGGAACAGTTCATATTTGACAAAATAAGAAAATGCACATCAACAGGAAAAATAAAATAGATAATTGAGAAGCTGAAGCACTGAGATGAGTGGTTTAGTTCAGTGCTTAGTATTATTATCATTATTAAGTTTATAAAGGGAATACGAATATTTTCACTGCAACAGATGAACAAATAAAGTGGTTTCTATTTTCTGCAGCAAGGTCAGAGGTTGAGGGAAGAATTAACTTTGACTCACAAGGCTATATGGAAAGTGTTTGGTGGCCCTGCATAGTTCAGTGACACTAAAGGAGGAGTTCAGTTCAGGAGTTAGCACTAATACTGTCACAAGTTTTATCAGGAAAGTCTCTTACAAACTGCAAATGCATCTACTTTTTAGGGTTCATGTGTATAGTGAACCACTGTACAGATCCCCCAAGGCAAAACCAAATCACTTTGAACTTTTTAAATGTCATGTTACTGATACTATTCCTCACCTAGTATTAATTTAATCTTACATATTGTTCCATGACAGCAATATATATGCAAAGGATCTGCAAGAAAACTTCCCTTCCCAGAACACTCCACTGCCTCAACAGTACATGGTTAGCACTGGTTAACTCAGTTTGTCCTTTTGTTTGAAGAGGTATTTGTTTCAGCTGCCAGCACTTCTCCAGTGGGTTATGACAAATGTAAGTGATTGTTTACAGTTTGAATTACAGCCATCATTTGTGGTCAATAGTATTCTGATATCAGCCTCTGATTGCGGTCATCAGCTGGTGGCCTACATGCTTACATTTCACTGCAACAAATGAAAGGACGGACAATTTATTGTCCATTTGCCATACTATTTAATATTGAGCACCTTTATAACAAACCTAATGTCTGTGCATTTTATTTGTTGATCAATAAAAGCTGTAATTGGATGATTTATAATATGTTAAGGAGCAGTACTGACAGGCTTATCTCTGCAGAGCCAGTGACACACATTTGAGTTGCTCTGAGTGATTTTGACAGCGACTTCTTTGAACTTCAAGTTTAAACTTCATTATCATTTGACCTCTTGACCCTGATTCCAGACCTGACCCTTATAGGTTCACATGTGGTGAGCAGCAGGATTTTTTGTAGGGAGGACAGAGGTCTGGAGGAGTTTCCCCGGGGAGCATTGACCTTATATGGCCAGGCCCTGCCTGCACGCACAGTCAGTTGCTGGTGCTTCTCTGCCTACCTGACAGCTGAGCTGTCCATCAGCCCGCTCATATAACTGTCACACATAGATACATGCAGCAGAGCACACACACAAACAGTTGCAGTCTTGATAGTCAAGGTTTGTAGGGGCTGCTCACTGTCTCCCTCTCTGTAAATTCAAATCATTTTATTTGCCTGCCTCAACATGTTTTAATGTACAAAAAGTAGTCATGGTAACTTCTTTCAATTTTAGTTCAACTCTGTGGTCATTAGCATGAGCAACATGCTAACTCACTGAGTGAAATGGAAGGAAAGAGCACCATCTATAGAAACTCAAAGTTCTCCTAAAAACTTTAAGAAGAAGTAGAAGTCACCGCATGGACAAATGAACAGGCTCACAGGGAGCAGGCTCAAAAGGTTCAGGTTGCCTCTGGGCCAGAGACTCTATTTGAAGTCACAGAGTTCAGTTAAAAGTAGAGATGTCTGGATTGTTTTTATGAATTTATTTATTTATTGTTATTGTCCCTGATCCCAATAATACTCTCTCAATATTGAGTATCTGCCAACCAAAAATATACAGCTTATACATAAAGTATCTTACATAAAAGTACTGGCTCTGTAGTATTATATTGTTAATTTTTATTGATGCATTACATGTAAATAGCACTTAATATAGTAGTGGTGGAGCAGATTTTAAATACTTTTTTTGCTGCAGTTTTTTAACCCATAGCAACAGTAATAGAGTTCTGGTTCAACAGCAAAGTGTCACAAGCACATTGTTAGCAATCATTTTGCAGTCATATGTAGGAAGGGTGGGGAGGCCTTCACATGTCTGCACCAAAGGGCCCCATTGTCTCATAATCTGCCATGAGTCACTTTGCTTCTGACACAGTTAGTTAAGCTGTGTGATTGGCAGGCAATCTTTAGGAAGTCAGAAATACCATGACCTCAGAGCAACAAAAATGTCACCAAAAAAATTAAATAAGAAATCTAAAAGTAAAACTATAGGCAAATATTCATCACAATTTATCTCTGTTAAAATTTATCGACAAATAGTCTTGCTGTTTTCCACTTAAGACTTAAGCTATTAACCCACACACACAAACATACAGTACTTGTTCATACGACCCTATTTGTTGACCTCATGTTAAGCTGCTGAGCCTCGGCCCCTCTGACTCCCACTAAATACTGCTGTAAACGTCTTAATGTAACTCAAGTTGATTGTTTCCTAAAACCTTGTTCGTCCACCAGCTTAGCTAATGTGACATTAATAAGACTAATGCTGGTTCCACGCTGTGACCTCTGGGTCTCACACACACACACACAGACCACCTAGTTAATCTGACTGCAATATACAACCAGTGAAAAAAAAAGCAAAACAAGAGATAAGAGGAATCACAGCATAGACTAAAGCATTGCATTTTATAAATATGCACAGGATATAAATTCTATATGTTAGCTGCATGCACATTCAAAACACTGACACAACCACCAAACATTCAAAACACAGGACAGGAATAAGATGCTTACTTTATAAATGGAAGTGTATTTTTCGTTATTATTAGTTGACAAATACCAAATTATTTTCATTTACATTCCACTCTTGAAGCAGTTTGGGAATGTGTATGTGATTATACTTGAAAATAAATTATTAGCCATTATAGATATAGTGTTATAGTGATATAGTGTCTAGAGAGGGAGAGAGACTGACCACCTCCCACTCCACTTCATGGTGCTCAAACACAAACTGTCAGAATAAACTGTTGATCATCTGTCATTAATAATCTGTCTCTTCTCTCCTCCTGCAGGCAGTTCATCTTTCCCGCAGATAGGTGGCCGTGTCCCGGGCAGGACATCACGGCCAGCCCCGGAGCCGCGGTGTATGGTGGGAAACATGGGATCAGGTAAGCTCCTCAGCTTCGTCAAGTCAAATAGACATAAGTGGACAAATGCAGGAAATCATGAGACTTTGCTTTCAAAATAAAAACACTGGGTTTTTATGTGCTTTTATTTTAAGGTTATAGACTAGGTTATACTCAGATTAAACATATCAAATATATTAAACAATACTTAAGTATTTTAATATTCTGCTATCTTATCATTGTTATTATTATTATTTTCTGTTTATCGATGTTGCTCTAATGTCTTGGTGATGGTGTTGTTGACATACTGTAGGATCCACATTACTCATTTACACTTAAAGATTAAGTTAGGTGTTCAGTGCACTGTTAACTGTGAAACCTTGTGGATATATATATATATATATATATATATATATACATATAAAGCTCAACAATGTGTTGATGCTGAAGTGAAAGTTGAAACCTGATGCCTGCAGAGGATAAGTTGAATATCTCTTGTCTACGATCACTAGTGCCAAAATGGACAAATCAGCTCCCTGAGACAGCCCTAGTCTTCTAAATGCAACATTGCTCAGTCGCCACAAATGCAAATCCTCATCTGTTAAGCAAATTCATGTGGTACAGAAATTGAACAGTGGTGATGATGTCATGGAGACAAAGACGAGCCTGTAAATACAGTAAATGATTCATATAAATCTGATCAAAAACATGATATGACTCATGAGTTGGTTACTATACATGGTCATTCCCCACAGGGAAACCATTATGGCATAGCATCAGCTCATAGCATCCAGGAAACTGTCTTTCCAACCAAACTTATTTGAGTTTTGAGCTGATGTACCTGATTAAATTTGAATGGAAGAACTGGGATTAATATTTGTCAAGAATGCTATTGTAACCTGTGAGAAACCCCAAACAGATTTTGTGTAAATATGCATCAGAAACACATTCCAGTGTATCCCTTTAAGCTCACGTTATCTATGTATATATGTGTATTTTTTATGTTCAGATGGTTATAATTTTGTTCATGTACTTTTCATTCATCTCCTCCTTAGTCCATAAAAAAAGAGAATATTTAGATTAATCTATCACATTTCTGTGGATATCAGTAAAATGTAGCAACATTGCCGGTCATGTACCTTAATCGGGCTTTTAGTTTGAAGGGGAGAATCGGAAGTTGACCGTCGTGGCTCTGTAATGACAGAAGCGGCAGAGAGCCGAGGAGGCGGCAGGTGAATTATTTACTGCTTCTAGTTATTTACCGTCTCACCTGTTCAACATTAAATACACCGACAGATAGTGAGAGCAGAAATGTTCCGTTGTCTCTGACAGGTTTCGCTGTCCATATAAAAATAATAACATCAGCTCAGACTGGACAGAAAGACGAAACCACGCCGCCGGAGCCTGGACTTAGCAGGTAAGCTATAAATAACTTTTTGTTGATGTGGATCTGAAATGAAGCCAGCGTGTGTGTTTGTGTGTTTACATCCTGTTGTGGCACATAATTATCATCCACAGGGAAACGTGGCTGCGTTGTACAGCAGCCAGTGATGATTTCACTCAGCCACAGCCAAATAAAATTAATTAAATTTTGAATAAATGATGAGAAATGTCTCGTAATGTGACGCAGTCGTTGCTAAGTCAGCTGAGAGGCTTGTGGCAGCGTTATATTCGCATTAAAGTACATTATTCCTGGTAAACTGACGCTGAGGCCTGTTGCGCCGCCCACAGTAAACAAAGCACATGGGGAGGGGGGGGGTTAACGTATCCTATCGTAACTGTTATATATGCATCTATAAGTATATCTGCTTATATTTTAACATTAACCCTAATCCGACCCTGAATGCTTTGTGCAAGTGCAAGAATAATATTCATAAAAATGTCCAAATAATTTGTGATCATTTCTCAAAATATAATAGAATATTTGTAAAAGGTTGTAAAAAATATTGTTTAATTATTTATACACACAAATAATACAACATCAACAATGTAAAATATTCTGATATATTGAGTGCTTTCATTCAAAGTCATTTTGTGCCCTTTTTCATACACAGTATGTCTATAAATCACTGAAAATATTCCTAATTCACATTTTTACAACACGTCCTTCAAAAAATAAGATGTATGAGAATCCCACACCAGCACTTTCAACTCTAAAACAAATGTATTTTTAGAAATAAAACTGGCCCATAGATGCTCAGTTTTGAAGTCTGAGCCATGTGTTATATTCATTTAGAAAATATGTGTATGACATTTTCAGTCCAGTCACAGTGAGACACAGTGTATTAGTCCCACCATGAGACAAAAAATCTGCTCAGTTCAATCAACAGTTTTTTTTCCTAAGCCTAAAACACTGACTCTTAAACTGACAGAACATATTAGTAAACCTGATACAGCTGATGACCTGACAGGCAAACAGAAATATTTTAACCTGATCTGAATAAAACAGTTTGGATAATAATCTCCCTGCATGTTATGCATGCACTATAACGTCTGTTTAGTTCCATATCCCTACTTCTCCTCTTCTGCTCAGTTCAGATGAGAAAAGAGGAAACTGAAAACCATCATGTTTGTGTTTAGTGTAGTTGCTGACAGTTGTGAAGTCTTTTTGTATTTTCTTCACTGAGTTCTTGTTACTGTCGACAGCCCGCTGTTACTGAATGTCAGTGCTTATGCAGAAACCATGTTTTGAACAACCAGAGGGCATCTTCATCTCATCACCACATCTCAATGCCTTTTATAATCAAGTCTTGATTTATTCAGTGAAATCAACAAGAAATCACAGCTTCTATATCTGTGTCTATGTCTATGTCAGTGTCTGTCATCCAGATCCAAACATCCTCTCGTCTCCTGTTTCTCTGATTATCTTGTCTTCTCTTTACAAAGTCTTCAGCGTTGTGTACTTTTACACCCTCTCCTACTGCTGCTAATATTACTAGTATTATTCAAAATACTACTTCTCCTGTTATGTCACTCCTACTATGACTGTTATTATTATTACCACTACTGCTGCCATCATGACTAATCCGACTTCTTCTGATAACACGATGTTCGCTCTGCTCCTTTTACGACTACCACCATGAGCACTACTATAATGGCTTATTCAGCTATTCATGTGTTCCTCTTTGTGCTGGTCCCAGGTCAGTTGTCGTGAAAGGAGGAGAGCGAACATCGTGTTATCAGAAGAAGTCGGATTAGTCATGATGGCAGCAGTAGTGGTAATAATAATAACAGTCATAGTAGGAGTGACATAACAGGAGAAGTAGTATTTTGAATAATACTAGTAATATTAGCAGCAGTAGGAGAGGGTGTAAAAGTACACAACGCTGAAGACTTTGTAAAGAGAAGACAAGATAATCAGAGAAACAGGAGACGAGAGGATGTTTGGATCTGGATGACAGACACTGACATAGACATAGACACAGATATAGAAGCTGTGATTTCTTGTTGATTTCACTGAATAAATCAAGACTTGATTATAAAAGGCATTGAGATGTGGTGATGAGATGAAGATGCCCTCTGGTTGTTCAAAACATGGTTTCTGCATAAGCACTGACATTCAGTAACAGCGGGCTGTCGACAGTAACAAGAACTCAGTGAAGAAAATACAAAAAGACTTCACAACTGTCAGCAACTACACTAAACACAAACATGATGGTTTTCAGTTTCCTCTTTTCTCATCTGAACTGAGCAGAAGAGGAGAAGTAGGGATATGGAACTAAACAGACGTTATAGTGCATGCATAACATGCAGGGAGATTATTATCCAAACTGTTTTATTCAGATCAGGTTAAAATATTTCTGTTTGCCTGTCAGGTCATCAGCTGTATCAGGTTTACTAATATGTTCTGTCAGTTTAAGAGTCAGTGTTTTAGGCTTAGGAAAAAAAACTGTTGATTGAACTGAGCAGATTTTTTGTCTCATGGTGGGACTAATACACTGTGTCTCACTGTGACTGGACTGAAAATGTCATACACATATTTTCTAAATGAATATAACACATGGCTCAGACTTCAAAACTGAGCATCTATGGGCCAGTTTTATTTCTAAAAATACATTTGTTTTAGAGTTGAAAGTGCTGGTGTGGGATTCTCATACATCTTATTTTTTGAAGGACGTGTTGTAAAAATGTGAATTAGGAATATTTTCAGTGATTTATAGACATACTGTGTATGAAAAAGGGCACAAAATGACTTTGAATGAAAGCACTCAATATATCAGAATATTTTACATTGTTGATGTTGTATTATTTGTGTGTATAAATAATTAAACAATATTTTTTACAACCTTTTACAAATATTCTATTATATTTTGAGAAATGATCACAAATTATTTGGACATTTTTATGAATATTATTCTTGCACTTGCACAAAGCATTCAGGGTCGGATTAGGGTTAATGTTAAAATATAGCAGA
>BRZM01003412.1:6786-21665 GCA_033238685.1 Lates japonicus
TGAATACTTACACAGGTCTCTTCGGATCATCTCGGCCTCTAAGCCTAATTTGCTAATGACAGGAGAGCTGAGAAGCAATAAATGTCGGCATCACTCCGCCGCGAATTTATCATCGTCTCGATTATGCTCCTTGATACACTGTATTAAATAAAGCGAGAAGCACCATATATGATAATTACTCTGTCTGAGATGGCAGAGATGGTAACAGATATTGGTTTGGTTAAATACATTTTGAGAGACATCTACATCTGTTTGTGAAGCTGCAGCTACGCTACATTTACCCTCATATTTACTCATTTTATCATGCACTTTTTACCACAACAAGCATGGGTTTTACATTATCTGTGTTTTAACATGACACCACCTATCATCAGTTGCTTGTAGGGGTAACAGATGTAAAATAGCGATCCTTCGTGGGACTCATCCTTTTAAAGATATTTCTGAAATAATTTGCTCATTCAGGCTTGGTCATTTGTGCAACTCTTGTTTATCATCTGTGCATTTGTTTTCCCCTCTTTTGCCTGTATCCACTGGTGAGAGACCAGAATTAACCTGCTCCACCAGCCACCACACAGTAATTGATTTGTGCTGTTTGATTTTCCTATAAGTTTTCACCATGTTGAGCCTGCTCCCCCACAGCGGATAGGTTTTGTTTTGCTCCCATTGTTCCTGTTTTCATTTAGCAGGCGTCATCACCTTAGTGCCTCCATCTCCAGCTCCCTGCCTCCCTCTCTAGCCTCCATTCTTCCAGTCTGCTAATGCGACATTCCCACATCAGGCAAGGCAGTCCTGGCTACTCGCAGATACGCTTACCCCTCACTTACCCCTTGCCCTCGCCTCAGCGCTCAAATGCGCCATAAACATGACACCTGAACACAGTTGATGATTGATGAGCTAACAACCAGGCTTTGAGATGAAAATAGCATTGTTTTCTGGATGAATTCAATACTCAATTTTTCTCTTTCCTCTCTGCTTTACAGTTTTTTTAAGCGTTCTTATCGGTTTCCTGATTAATTATTATTATTGCTGACCAATGTTCCAGACATGGTAGAGTAAGTTACCACGTCAGGTTATTACAGTTTGTAAATCACTGCACAAAATATCGTAGAAGCAAGCCCGAAAACATAGTGTTTGCCGCTGGTTCGCTGGCGAATGGTTTCCACCATTACAACCACACACACACAAGAACGTACTATTACATTCAAACAAAGTTAACCAAATCTGGCTTCCTTGTGTTTACTTCAGTTCATCTCCTAATGGAATTAGTGTTGTAGTGTTTGTCATGTTGAAGACAGAAACCTCTCTGCAGGTAAAATATGCGGTGGTAGCAGTAACAGTTAAATAAGCCTTGGTGTTGTGTGAGACAACTACAAAGTTATAGATTTGTGCTTCATTTGATAATCAACCCAGGAAAGGATTTTCTTGTAAACAAACAGAAGGTTTTCAGTTCAGTTATTCAGTTTTCTCACCAAAACATAATGTGTATCCTTGAGGTCCGGCGGGCAGCCATTGAATGCATTCCTTGGTATGAAATATTTTCAAGCTGGCTTTGTTTTTAATATTTACATAGTCGCGTTGTTTACATCTATTTTTTACTAACACAGTCTTTTATTAACACAGGTTGATTAAGCGGAGTAATTTGAAACATGGTAGCTGGACTGTGTGTGCTTGTGCATGTAGATCTTTTTGCCCATGCACAATACAAACAAAACAATTAAAAACAAACAAATAATGAAAACTCACAGGACACCTTTAAACTATGTAGGGGACTTGGCTGCTTGTTATAATAGGTACTTTACTTTTGGTGACTGTCATGTAGTATTTTCTATTTTGCTCTTTTATTCTTCATCATAGACTGCCTGATATATGGTATTTGAATACTCATGTGTGGGTGATGACATGTTATGATAAAGTCTTAAAGTTGTGTTCTCAATATTAAATGGGCAGTCCATCAAAATACAAAAACATATTCACTCTCAATTACCTCTGGTGTTGTAGAGATGCAGGTAGTTTTGTTTTTATTTTCCCTGGTTTTGCGACCTTTGTCTGTAAGATCTGTGGCTTCCACCCTCAATGCAGGTGGGCCTGATTTATGGCACTAAAAACGGTAGTAACAAAAACCAACATGTTTCTCAGACACCTTTCAACCCAAATGCAAAAACTATCTGCGCCACTTGAGGGTAAGTGGGAGAATTTCATTGTTGGGTGCCATGAACAAACCCATTCACTTGTGTACAGTACCAATTACACAGATCTCGAGTATATAATATGCCTTCCTCATCAATATTTGTTCTTGCCGATTTATCTTGTGCTTCCTCTCCCAGTCACCGTTTCAATAACTCTTAGATTTAAGCATGTATTTTGGCTCTGATAGCAAGAAACTTAAACTTAGTCACTTTTTACCTTCTTTGTCAAAGTGGGGAAAAAAAAAAAAAAAAAATCAGAAAAACAGACCTAGTACTAATTTCTGTGTTTCCTTTGATCACCTTTTTATATCGGTGTTGTTCCTAATCCTTTACTGCTGTCTGTAATATGGCAGCAGCCAAAGACTTTCAGGCCCTACAACAGTGCCAATGTCCACCTGGGTAATCATTGCAGTCAGTTGCAATTCAATGGGTAACGGGATCTGGATGCGATTAAAGGACTTTGTCAGCCTCACTAACATGAGCCATCCATCATAGCCACTTGGATACTCACTCTGCTGGCCTTGACACTTCTCTGGCATATCATAGGGCTGTGATTATCACTGTTATGTGTTTGGTTTTGGTTTTGTCTCAGAACCATCCATTTCATTAGCCTGAGGGCAGGGTGGTCACTGGGCTGAGATGTATCATGATGTGTAAATGTTGATTCCAGATCATGCTGGTAGCAAAGTGGAAGGAGAAGTTAACCAAGGATTCTTATTTTAGGAATTCTGTGTTTCCTCATTTGTCACATAGCTCTTGAAGATATTTCTATTTATATTTTCTAGGTACATTGTTTTATTCTGTTCATAGCATGGTTCTGTGATGTGGGCCTTTGTGTGAGATATAATTGGTCACCGAGGTCGGCGTGTGTGCTGCTAGAATGTAATTTTTCTGTTGGCGGAAGCAATATAATGTAATATGCCAGTGTCATCCTGGGCTATTTTTGCTGTTCAGGGACAATTTGTTTTTGCAACCATCTTGATTACCAAATATTGCCTCTCTGTGGTTTAACAAGGCTGGCATATGAATAGTCGTGTGTTTAGTGTACACAAAGCTCAAAATCTGGCCCAGACAGGTATAAATATGATAGTCGTTTACTCACACTTGGGTGGAAAGCATGTAGCAGGTTGTGTTTAGATGACAAGTTCAACTACCCAGTACGTCAAGAGCTGTTCAAACGTATAATTCTATTGAGCTGCCATTTTTAATAAGTGTGACCAGTAACCTTCCTTGTTGACATTGGAACTTTTGTACTGATCGTATATCCATCAAACATGCAACTTCAAAACTGAGTTCCCAATTCTACTGATGGCCTGATTAACGTGCTTCAAAACTATTTACTGAATCTCTGATGAGCAATTGTGATGGTTCTATTTCACGATGCATGTTCTGTTCATCTTTTTTTTTTTCCTTTTCATCTCCCTCACACAACACACAAAATGGGGTTACATTCTTAAAAAGAGTACATGAGTTTGTGAACATCCCATTAATCATTTCCCAGGGTCGCACATGGCTTCGGCTGCTATTCACATTCATCAACAGATAGCTGAGCACCACGGTGCATGGTGAGAACCTGCCATAGAGTTTATTACAGCGGACACAAAAGGCAGCCGCCCTGCCTGGGAGCTGTCAGCTGTTCTCACTTGGGAGGAGCGTCTCATCTTAAATAACATATTTAAAAACCTGATCCTCCATGAAAGAATGTGGCAGTGAAGAAGAAACACAAAGGTGATGTGGCAAAAAAAAAAACAAAAAAGCATAAAGCTGCTCACTGTGGCTGTTTTGCCTTTGGTGTTGCTGTAACTAACTTTGTTTGAATGTGGAGGTTTGTATTCATCGTTCATTTAAAGCAATATATGGGTTGCTGTAAATGTAATGAGGCTCATTTAGAATGTTCCTGCAGTAAAAAGCTGTAGTTTTTTTTTCAGGATAATTGCAGAGACCGAAATCTTTTCATTGCATTGCGTGATCTCTACTGACTCGTGAGACAGCAACAGAACATCTTTGCAGTGTTAATATTGTTTCCTCCTCTTTCTCTCCTATGTCTTATTTCGAGATCCTATTAACTTCCATAGGACAACATGGACTGACCACGCTTTGTCCCAGTGGAGTATCGTTGCAATCGTGGTGTTGTACCTTGTGTTGTCAGCGGTTCTTGGGCGATATCTGGCCAGGCATGGGTAAAATAGGTCAACTGGGCTCCCTAGATAACAATGTTCTTGCCTGGAGTGAATGCTTATGTATACTGGATAGTGCATTGTGGCTCTGTGTCACACAGGGCGTATCTAACGCGAGGAGCAGAGGGGCCCCGGCTGAGCCACGGCTATCATCAACTGAGAAACCACGTGCATGCAGAGAAAAGAAAAAAGTACTTCATTTAGACTCCTGTCACTCTTTTCCTTACGTTTCACCGGTAACTTTTGACCTTGAACATGCAATTTTAAGCACCTCGGCGTCACCACTGTCTATTTTGTTTACTATTCTTCTTCTGTCTTCCTCCGACTCTATTGCTTGGACTCACGTTTTCAAAGCATTCGCTGACAATATAACCTTCTCCTTTTTGTAATCAAATTGTACCCCGTGCAATTGGATTCTGTCCATTTAGTTTATGGTGTAATACTGTATATTTTCTGCATTTAACATTTAACCCCGTGCTTTTTTCTCTTCTCTGCTCACTTCACCTGTTATCGACTTTTTTGCTGATTTTTTAAATTCAGAAACAGAAATATAACTGGTTCAAACATAGTCAAGTCTTGGCTTTTCCAAACTGTTTTTTTGCTTTAAGAACAGGTAGCTGTCGTCAATTTATCAACCATTAACATCAGAAGAATCACTTTTTGGGACTGGGAGTGGTCTTGGATGTTGCTGGAGTTTACCCCACCACAGCCATACTGCACGTAAAAAGAAAATCATAAACAGACCAGGGCACTGACAATGTATGAGGCTAATCTATGTGATTGTCTCTAAATGAAATCAACTCCCTTTTGCTTTCTCTATATTCCTACATTGGTTTATTTTCAGTTTTATATTTTTGTTTATTTTTTACCAACAGAGAACTAGTCAAGAAAATTCAAGCACAAAGTCTGAGGACTAACCTGGAAAACACATCCACTGTTCTTGTCTCAGGATTCAATATGAGTCTAGATGGAGATGGTGTCAGACACATGAGGCTAAGTTTCAAAGTTCATTGAAAGATTTTTAGTTATCGTCATGGACGAGAACTTTGATTTTTGGTTGGTGATTTGATGCTAGATCCAAAAATGAATGAGTGGAACCTTAATGAGGTTCATTATTTATATTGAATTTTATTGAACAACTATATGCTCAATGTGTGGATATTGCTGTAAAATACTTTGCTAACGTGAATATTGGTGAAAGTGTTGTTGAATCTTGGGATCCCTGACATTCGATTTGTATATTAGCATATACAGTACTTAGTATTCACCCCCCCACCCCCACCTCACCCCCATTCATCCTAACAAGAGGTTGTTTTTGCCATGGAGTCCTGTAAAATAATATGTAGTATTCAATTTCAGAAAAAGAAAAAAAACACTGGTTATAGCTTTTAATTTCAGGTCATATCAGTTCCTGTCACTTTGATGAGATTTTTTTTTTCCACACTTTTGAAGATTTCTTCAAACAGGGATTCTCATGAATTGCTTAAAATGTTAAAAAAAAAAAAAAGAAGAAAAAAATCTGGTCAAAATATATGTAGTTATTATTATGATTGATTGACATTTATTATATAATGATATATTGATTGATATTATTGCTGTTATTACTAAAGTAGTTGTCTGACATTAACTTTTCCATTTTTTAATTCTGAAACTTATCATAAAAAAACAATACAAGGATCACCGTTATGGCCTTTGAGTTTGCTGCAAACAGTACTAATGACATGTTGAGGCATTGGTGAATCAGACATCCCCTCACTGTATATAGTCACTGTATCAAAGACATTGCCAATGCTCATATATGTTATTTTGTTAGTTCAATATGATGCTATAAATAACTCTTTTTGTACAAAGTTTTAATCGCTGTAATTAATTTGCTTTTTATGGGGGATGTGTGAGGTTTTGCTTTTTTCTCAGTATTGGATATTCATTTTACAACTATGCCACTGTAAAAAACAAAAGAAAGAAAAAGAGAGACAAAGTGCGGATTAAAATATGAACAACTTGAAAACTGCCATTTTGTTGTGACTAGGTTTGTATTTTAAAATGCTCTTGAATTACAGCACTGTCACAATATCAGTCCACATATCAGCAGTTACATGAAAGGGAGCTGGACAGTGCAATGGCCAAAGCTGCATAGTAATTGTTATTCCATGTAACTGTTGAGTATTACTCAGCCTTTAGTATTAATAATATATGCAAAGTGTCTAACTTGTAGAAGGATTAAAAAACCATGAAGCTCCTCAGGAAGATTGCCCGAGGCTCTCGGCTCCGCTCATGATTTGTGCATTAATACAGGGTGACAAAAGGAAGACTCGATTCTCCCTGAATTCCTCCCCTGTCTCATTGGAGCTGAGTTCGATATGCTTGAAGTGGCTTCATGAAACTACCCACAGATGTCAACACAGCAGGCTGCTGTTGCCCTTGTTTTGACAAACTAGACCGAGGAAGTAGGCTGGGTGAGGAAAACTGAGGGCGAACCACTGTGCAATTTGACATTATGGTCAAAGATGTTGGGATGCAGCTGACTGCTTTAATTGGGAGTGAAATGATAACACTTAAGATGAGACTTTATTGATCCCTGTGGGGAAATTAGATCACTGAAAAAGAAAATAGCGATAGCATCATAGAGGGAAAAATACAAATGGGATACATTTACTGAATAGATAATAAAATAAGCAATACATGTAGAAAATAAAATTAAGCAGTAAAACTGAGAAAAACAATCATGGAGTTAAAAGATATGCAGGTGTTGTCTTTGTATTGCTGCAAAGCAGAGGAAGGACGGATCACCAATTAATAGACTGGTGCAGGTATTATTAGCATTCCTGTCTTCTTAATTGCTGCAAATAAGGATTACTGCTGGATATAGAGTATTAGTATGCATGAAAATAATGCAGTGTATACAATTTATCAGATAGTAGTGTGATTATGAAAATACCCTGAATATACGAAGGACATATGGGAAAGATCAACATGCAAGTATTCCAAGAACATGATGTGCAAATGTGCAAATTGTATCCATATTATCTAAATAAGGCCAAATGTATGTACATGAATTGGAATGGTCTGTGTATGAGTAGTATTATAAATGCTAAACCTTATCAAACTTACATTTGATTGAAGGAATCGTTGATTATATAGTATCTTGCATATTATAGTAATCTGGATACTAAATGAACAATAAACCCTTCCAATTTAGAAAAACAAAAAAGGTACCTTTTATGGTCCATTATCGCTGCTTCAGTGACACAGATGAACTTTTGGAAATTTGAGGATGGATATAATAGCCCTGTGCAGATTACTGAGCTCATATTAAATATCTTGACATCCTTAAAGGGAGATCTCGTTCCAGGACACAGGGCCCGAGTCATTATGATCCTCCATTCTTCAGCTCCCATTGACCTTGAGCATAATGTTGCTTCCCAGCAGACTAATGTTGCCATTATCAGCACACTGTCCGGCCAACCATCTGCCTGCTTCGCACAACGCCTCGCTCCCCCTCTCCTCTCGCAGAGACCGTTCCCAATGCTCGCTTCATAATCATTACCACCAAAAGCCCAGCCAGTGCAAATAAACATCAGCTCCCACTATCACACTCCTTTGCGTTATTAAAAGCTCAGTGCTTCGTTAAGCTATGTAAATTGAGATAGACTTTCTTGAATAATGCCTGGCAGAAAATAATGTTAAGAATCCATCATAATTTAGTAATTGGATATGGTGGGGGGGGCAACATTCATGTGCAGTTGTAAATAGTGAGTTGGAAAATGGATTTTCTCTTTACCCTAGAAATGTGAGAACCATACCCTGGGCAACATAACAATCACAGCATGACCTCTGAGGAGGCCTTGTAAGTCTTACTAAACTGAGGAAACTGATCCCCACTGTACCCTGTAGGCAGGGTCCATATCAGTCCTTCAGCTCACAATAAGCTCTTATCATAGCAGAACAGAAGTTTCTAACAAAATCCTTAAGAGACGAATTGATACCTTAAAAAAAAAAAAACATTATTACACTTAAACATATTAGGTCTATAGCAAAATTCTGATTTTGCAGTGATGAACCGATAGTTGTTGCAGTTGTATTTCCAGTCCTGTACAATTAAATAGTCAGAGTGTGAGTGTGCTACTTCATGAGTGTTCTTCTTTTTTCTAGTTTCAACAAGGCTCAGATAGAAAAGTAAAGTTTTTTTCAGCAACTTGGACCAGACTGTTGTCAACACAGTCTGCTTTTTCTTTTTCATCCCACAGTTCTGCTGTAGATTAGTGACAACTGGAGGAGCCATGGCTAGACTGTGCATGAAAAGCCCTCCAACCCTGACACAAATAGTGGTCCTTCTTTTGGATTAACAGCACAACGTTTTATGCAGAAACAACAGTAATTCCACTTGTTTTCACTATCCAAGCATGTAAATTGCCTTGTGTAATTCACTGGGCGATTTGCTGAGGAAGTAAAAGGATCAAAGGATTTCAAAGATGGAGTGGGATTGCAAAGCAAATGCAGTATGCTTAACAGAAGCAATGAAGAAATGTTTGTCCTCTGGATCATTTTTTTAATTACAGATTTAACAGGTTATCAGTGACACTGTGAGTTAAGCCAATTCCAGTTCTTCCAAACCATGAGTCAATACTGTATATACTGATGACAATAATCACAATATTCCCAACTGGAAAAAATCTAAATAACAGTTATTTTATTTTATTAATATTGTGTCATCTTTCATATTGCCTGCCAGGCAGGACAGATATTTTGGAAGTGTTTACTTGTAATCATTGCTCTGTACCCAAAGATGAGGTGCAAAGAGCAGTGGAAGATGAAATTCACAATTTTTCAATATCCTCCTTTTCATTTTCAGAACTTTGTGTTGGGAGCCTGTTATCGTTGGCCTTAGAAGCCTGAGGTTGCATTGTTTGTGTAAATGGTTTTTGTCTTTGATTGACAGCTCATTCTAATGGCGAACCGGGTAGAATAATAACGGCATGTTTACAACACTGCTTCTCCCTTGGAAAAGGAGCCATTGCAGAAAAAAATGTCATGATGAGGCCAACTAGCACTGCAGGTGTGCTCCTGGAGCGTGGTGGATTTGTCAAAATACCCACGGGTAGATAAACTAAATGTATTCTTACTTAAATATCTTCAAAACAACAAATTTTCATGTTTAGCTAGAAAGAGGCGGAGCAGCTGAGTTTCCTGTAGCCCCTTTTGACTTATAGCTACAACATTCACGCCTCATCTGTATCGCTGCTGAATCAGAGGGCTGCAGGATATTATCTTGAGATGTGTTTTGCCTAATCATATTTGATGAGATTAAACAGATCACTCACACTTCCACTTGTGACAGGGCCGAGTGGAAGTTAGAAGGAGTCAAATGATCTGGAACAAAGAACATGAGCTTGTGTATCCCCCTGGATGCATCACCATGCCATTAGTCTAGATGAATGTGTACAGTCAGATACAATTCCCTTGTTTGCTGCATGAGGGCTTCCACTTTGTGAGGCAGCGGCTTCGCTGTTCAAATCAGGCCACATGCAGGCCTGTGGATTGATGACTGAAACAGGGCTACCCACTGTATTTTAAACTCATTCATCCACACTGACTCACATTCTCTGTGGTGCATCTTTAAATAGCCTACCCTGGGATTGTCTGTCCGCCATTTGATTTATTCTATATTGTATTTTTAGATCTAATTAAAACAAACTTTTCTGTATTGTTTGGCTGAATTTTGAATCATGCAGACCCAGGAGAGTACATAAAGGGAAGCCTTGTCTTGGGTAGTCTTTTGGGGGGAAAAAAGCTAGTACCTGTGGCATAAGGTATGCAATAAATAGCGTACCATCTGTTTGGATTTGAGCACTTGAGATTCTTCCAAGGAACTCACCAGAGACTTAATTAAAGTTGGAATATTAGTGAGAAGGAGACTGATGTTCCTCCAATAAAATTATGGCTATAAGAAAATCTTATTGGTTTGATAACAGAGATTACATTTTCTTTAGGGTGAAAAGACACAGCTGTATTTTATCTAAGCATTTATCCTTAGAGATTATCACAAGATATCATTTTGATACTTTTTTTCAATTGTGTTTTTTTGTAGTTGTTCAGGCTATTAAAGCTCTGTGAGCTTTTTAAATGCTGCTTTCCATATAACCTGGGGGGGGAATGCCGCTAATGTGCACATGGAAACATCAGAAATGATGTATGGCCACACAGGAAATAACATGCTGAATGTAGAGGAGGTGTGCTAATTAGCCAGTGGATCAGTGGATAACAAGCCACTATTTCTGGGAAAGATGATGTGTCACTAGCTCATTGTCTCTCTCAAAAACAGGCTACTGCTAAATTAAGTTAGATGCAGTTAAATGCTTCAAACAAATAGATAGGCATTTATATATACCTGTAGTTAGAAACTTGTTGGTCATTAATTATCAAAGCCTTCTTGATTGTGGGGCTTACATGAATTTGCCTGCATCAAAAGCCAACAACTGGATGATGTCCCATAATCAATGAAGTTAGCCATTAGTTTTAAGGATAGTTAATAGGATTTAAGATTTTAACATAAAGCAATTACAACTGTCTTTAATAAATGTAATGACCATTATGTCTTTCTATCTTCTATCTCTTCTATATTCTAATATGTTAATTTTCTTTTCAAATAACACACTCTCCAATGCAAACAGAATATCAATGTTTAAACATCTTATTGAAAAGGTTCTGACAAAATGCTGTGCCAGCAGGATGCCAGCTGTCTGGATGTGGGTGGACATCAGGTGTTGGCATCAGCCTCATTATCATCAAGGTTCTCCTCTCCCGCCTCTGAATGCTGTCTATTTTTTTTTCTGAATGTATGATAATGACATAGGACGACAACAGGTTTAATTACTCCAGGTTTAAAATAGCATCAATTACACAACATATGCTTTGGTTCAATGCACTGCTGTCTGTTGTTCACATGGTGCTTTTATCTATTGTCTCAGTAATCACATACACTGTACATACATACAGATATATGTTACATGTAAACACTTAACTCTCTTGCAATTGGAGCTCACCGTGTGTTTCTGACTATCCTATAAGGAGGGATTTCTTAAATTTACACAAGTTACACAAGAACATTGTTAGCCATATTGTTTGAACTACAGTATGGTGTGGAAGGTAGTCACAACCAGGAGCTTTATAAGTTGTGTGCATTATTCTCAGAAAGCACAACACTGGGCACTTAAATCAGAAAATTTATATTACTACACGTAGTGATTTTAAGCAGAGACCACTGTTGTTGACTGAAAAATGCACCCATGGTTTGTGTAGGACTGCGACTGCACAGTTAAGTTTCTCTTTATTGTCTCAATTTCTGACAGACCAGATACTGCAAGGTCCATTGATCCAAGCAGTGAGTTTTACATGTTTCATCTCAAACTACAGTTTTGGATTTATGCTATAAAAACACATTTGATATGACCACTAGGTCACACCAGTGTCGTCCACCAAAACAGTCTCCAGAAAAAAACACTTCTGCAGTACACATGATCCTCCTGTAAGTGTTTTAAATTAAGGAGATAATCACATTTAAAAATAAATCTCTGCTCTGATCTGATTACACAGACAAGCACTAGCATAAAGCTTAATATAAATCTATATCTGAGTCAAAGCACTTGGCAAAGATCAATCATCATTCTTAAGGACTGGTCAAGGTGTGAAATAGCACATTGCCAGTGTGTAACAAAGAACTTTTCTTGACTCATAGGGTTGTAGCTGCTAAAGAGCACACACACAAAAAGAAAAGAGGGGAAGGACCAGTGGGATATAGCTAAGACTTGAATTCTTCCAGAGCAGCGTGCCAGTTGTCTTTATGATGCCAGTCAGTGTGATGGTGAGCCTCAGGGATTACTCCAGACAGACAGCTCTCAGTAAGACAACTGATTAAATAGTAGTGAGAAGAGAGAAAATGTTTAATTCAGCCATATTTAGTATTCATGGGATGGACAGCCATACAAGAGTTCACCTTGAGGGGTCATCAGGAGAGAAGGTCCGGAATCCCAAAGAGCTGCCAGGCCAAGTTTCCACAGAGCACTTGGAAACACAACTGATTGTGTTTTTTTAATTGCTTTGATTATCAAGTTTACTTTGGCTGAATAGAAAATGGTAATGCAACGCATTGCGAATTAACTGACTGATATGCTGTGAGGGCGGAGTTCTGTTGTGCAGCCCTTGTGACACTGTGATAGATTTACCGGCAAAATCAATGCTGAACTTCAAGCAGTGGATATAAATTAATATGTTCCTCATACAATCACTCCACTGCATTAATACATTACAGTCAACTTTAATATGCTTGTGTGTGCATGTTTTATGGCATTATAGAGTATCTAACAAAAATAAAGTGAAAGACTGTGCACATGACTGGCTGCGTTGGGAGGTTAGCTGTAACTAACTGCTTATGCCACCACATTTATTAAATCAGAGCACAACTAATGCTCCAAATAACTTGTGGAGGAGCACAACTGTGCTACATCTAAGACAGATATAAATTGATTAATGCTTATGTAGAATGAGTCTTGTGGATTATTTCTATTATTTACAACAATCACAAAGTACAGTAAATGTTGATCATGTTAGGAAAGAAGAAAGAAAAAAAAACAATGTGGGATGAAGTCACTGTAGTGAGCATCTTTCCTAGGGCTGTGAAGATTTCTAAGCATAAGTTTGACAACTCTTCATCATAATACTTCCAAGACCTTCTGTTAAATGTTTGCAGCTTCAAATAATTCAAAACAATACTACTTATATTAGTTTGGCTCTGTGACAGAGTGCCCGCTATAGAGACATGATGAAATCCCTGTGTTGAAATACCTCACCATGACGTTCAAAACTAATTCAATTATATGCATCACCAGTTCAATAGACCTACAGAATTGGGTTATTGTCTGAAATAATGAAAAAAAGAAAAATACCAGTAAATCATGTGTGAATGAAGTTTAATGTAAAAATGATTTTCACGAAGAGTTGCCAAAATAGGCCTCAAGAACAAGGGATAACAGATGATTCCTGCTGTCATTTGCCAAGCTATTTACTCTGCATCAACTCCAAATCCTATTTACTCTCTGTCTTCAAAGGTATTCCTATAGTGGGGAGATAATATGGTGTAGGGCCAAGTAGGGCAAACAACAGAGAAGATTTGAAAACAGTATAGAGGAAACTTTGTCTCTCTCTCTTTTTTTAGTATAACCCTTATATGCAGACTACATCTATAGCTGCCTTTTGTAATAAATACACTGCTCTAGAGGAAGAAAAATTCCAAAAATGTACAGTATTTTTGATGATTATACTGTATAGGCTGGCTCATTAAATCAAGGCTACATGTTTGGGTGTTGATCGATACCTCATTGCATCAAACACGGGGTGTGAATACATCTGAGCAAAGTCAATATGGATGATGAGCTTCATAATGAGAAGCAGGAGATTCCAGAAATGTTGTCAGTGGGTAAAAATCTCTAACAACAAAGTTGGCTGGTTCATAAGCTGATGTGCTTTTCCCCCCTTTCCCTTTAGTCCTTTCATGATCCTCAGTGTCACCCCAGTAAGTCAAAAGTAGAGATCAAAGTATGCACCAATAATCACCAGTCACCAAAAGTGCATTTAGGTATGGTCCACTTCCTCCCTTTCCTTTGTATAAAAATATTAATTTGTCACAGAACAATGAGACGCTTTGAAGCAGGTAAGAGGAAGGAAATTAACGCCACCACTGTCCCAACCTTTGCCACCTGCACCACCTTGTCTCTGCAATTTGCAGAGGTCCCTGAAACAGGAAAGCACCCCAGAGATTTTCACATAGTCTGAACAGAACCTTGATCTGCTGAACCCAAACTCACATTGTGTCCAAGTGGGGAGGATAATCATCATGCTTGTATAAAACTGTCAGTGTAGTTATATACAGAGCAGTCTGTAAGTTGAAGGAGAGTGGCAGAGACATTTTCCATTTTTTTTGCTCTGCACTCAAGAAGTGAAATAACGACTCAGGTTATAGTGCTGATTCTCAGCTTTAAGAGCGTTAACATCTGTATCAGTTGAAGTCCCCGAAACAAGAAATAAGGAATGGTGACTGTAGTAGCCTAGCAGAGCTTTACCGTGGTAGATGAAGTCTGTGAATCACAGACAATTTTAAATACAACCATCCACAGATATAAAAATGATTTCAACGTTTATTTCAATTGTCTTGTAACGTTTTGTCCCCTACAACGTATCTACCCATCTGGTGTAGATGTAAACACCATCAAAATAAAGCTGTACAGTGCTGCTCTAACCACATAGTCATTGTTTGATTTAAAATACAAAGTACTGAAATTCAGAGACAACAGAATAAAAATCTGCCTCTGTTCTGCCTTTCATGGGTTGCGCTGTTTATTTATCGGTAGATAGGTAAAGATGCAGGATACAGAAGCTGCAGGTCAGTTACAGAAACAAAGAAGATAATATAGCTGCTAAGGAGTGATGTGCACCTGACCTGTTATGGTGTTATTGACCTGTA
>BRZM01003413.1:0-25821 GCA_033238685.1 Lates japonicus
GACTGGAGAGGCAGACAAGAGCAACCATTCACACAACAGCAGGCTTCTTAACCACAGAAAGCTGTCACCTCCTTACTGTGGTGTGTGTGTGTGTGTGTGTGTGTGTCTGTCGCCTAAGCCTCTTCAATACAGCTGTCAGGGCAGCAGCCTCCAAACAGGCCTCATTCAGCCGATACTGAGACGACCGTACACTCACTTACCCTTTCCACATTAGTCTGCACTCATCATTCAGATTTTCCTGCATGGATTCATTAATTCATGAGGGGAAATATCACTCTTCACGGCTGTTTTTACTGCTACTTGAATTAGAATAAACTGAAGTACATGAACAACTGTGCACTTGAAATAAACATAGTAAATTAAGGCACCTGTATAGTCCTGATTGAATGTAACATTAGATCCATAACATTTTCCAGCATTTACAGACATCCTGGTAAATACTACAGCCTTATCCCACAGCCCTGTGTTAGAAACATACTCATTCTTTTTATCATCTACCAAAACTTTTGCTAATTTTGAATTTCAGAAGTATTTTATTGTAAGAAGTGACACATTTTTAACTAAAATAGTCAAAAAGCACTCATTTCAGTAACCATCTGGCTTAAGGGAGCAATATGTAGGTTTTTGGTATTGCTACATAGACAATGTTAGCATTAACATTAACTATCTGCCCAGTGCTAAACAGCAGACAGATAAAGTTAGTGACTAGCTGGTGAACATTGTGAAAATTTCCCCCAGGAGTTGGTTGAGACTGAGAGCTGAAAGGAAAACCAATATTGACTTATATTCATCAAGTAACCTGAAACACGATGCCACTAGAAGACACAACTAACGCTAGTTGAACTCCCATGTGTATGTAAATACAACTGGTTGAACATCTTTTAAATAGATTTTCTAATTGTGTGTGTGTGCCAATCAAGGAAGCAGCAGATAGATCAATTAGAGAGAAGAAAGGAAATGAAGAGATGGAGAATGAGGTAGAGAGGAGGGAGTTTCATGGATGGAAGAATGGAAGAGGAGGGAAGAGAATAAATCTTCCAAGAACTGAGGGTTTGTGTCAGAGGAATGAGGAGAAAAGAGGAAGGGAAGGGGCTGATGAAGGGCAGGGAGGAGAAGAGGGCAGTGTGTCAGGATCCAGGAGGGAGGAGAAGGCAGGCGGCGGTGTCGACATGCGTGGTTCGCTCCGTCCCCACAGACACTGCTATAATCTGGGCCACATGTCCCACAAGGCCTGTTGGTCACCCAGAGGCCTGGCTAGGTGATTCATCTTAGTTAGGAAGCTGTCCAAGAGGCTCTCCACGGACTGCAACACATAATCATACACACACAACACACACACACACTGCCAATGTTTCTGGTTAGAGAAGTGGAGCTGGAAACTTGATTGGGTGAACACACACACACCCACACGACTCCCACATACTTCAAATGTTTAAATCCTTGCGGGGACCTTCCTGCTAAAACCAATCTAAACCTTATTCTGTGTATGACTTTAATCCTGATCTTAATTAATTCAATTTATTGTTAAAGAAGCATATATCTTTATAACCTACGTAGTTAACTGAAAATGCTGAAGTTGAGGATGTACCATCATCTCCTCCAAACACTCTAACCTTAAAAAGAAAAGTCTTATTCACAACCTTGGCCTTATTTCTGCATGTTTGACCTTCTGTAACATTTTACTCACCAGCCACATTGCTTGAATGGAGACCAGCAGGGCAGCAACAGAAGCTGTAAACACTGAGCTCAACAGTTCATTCTTGACCATGGAAACAGCAGCTGACAAAACAAATCTAGGGCTGACACAAACAATTACTTTCATTATCAAAAATAGTGAAAAAATATCCATCAGTCTTTCCAGGAGTCCAAGGTGCTGTCTTCAGAAGTCGTGATTTGTCAGATCAACAGTCAAAAATCCAAACATATTCAGTTTAGAAGACAAAAAAAAAGTGAATGTTAACATTTCTGATGCTGGAGACTCAATTTATTTATTTTATTTGCATTTTCCTTGATAAACTCATGTATAACAACAACTAATCTTTTAACTGGCTCTCTCAAGGTCCTGGTCCTCATTCTTGACCGTATAATTCATCCCCAAACTCCAGAACAAACAAGTAAGAGGACCATGAACTGAGATTGTTTTGTTAACTACTGTTTCCAAAGTCAAGAAACAACTGTCCAGCTCAACGTGTAAGTCCAATATAATTAAGCCTTAAATGTGCTCAAAATCAGGGACTGCAAACTGAGCTAAAGATACAATAAAAGCTCCAGAACAAACGCCTGAGAGGACCATGAGAACAAATCATTAGTTTAAAGTGAATTATTAAAGTAATAATTTGAAAGTGACACCGGTATACCTGTAACAGCTTCGACCTACACTGTCCCGCTTAGTTTACAGTAACTGTGTGCGCAGGGAGTTTATAAATACAAGAGGAATTTTCAATAAAGATTTTATTGTGTTTACTTTTTTCCAATTCCATTTTAATTTTGTCTAGCTAATTAGGACACACTAGGAATATGTTTACAACCTGTGTAATTATTAGTCAGCTTGTGTTGTTTGAGTTCTTTTTTATTGATGCTGCTCTGTTCCTACAACTGTGTAATTAATTACATTGGTGAGAACTATATTTTCACTCCGGCTGATCGGAGCGTCGGCCAACATTACTCAAGTCTTTCTGTAAGGGAGCTTTTCTCCAGAACCATCTGTTGAGTTTGATGCTTTCCAGGTTGTTTTTTTACAAACATAACTGGTGAACTTCTGTAGGATATGGATCAACTGACACTAACAACAGTACAGAGGTCGTCATTGACGTCATCCTTCTGTTTCTGAAATGTGAGTCTTGACTGTTACAAAAAGACAAAAGATGTGTACTGACAACACCTGTATTGTGTTTTACGCTTCACTTACAGTTGGCCTCATCACACCTCTAACCGTGGTGAGAACCAATCTATACCCTGTAGAAATACATCAGTCATGTTTGTGTAAAAGGTGTATTGACTTAATCTGATGTACTCACTCTGCCTCAACCTGCCTCGCTTGACTTCATTTAGTGATTTCCCAACAATAAATGTCTCACAAAGCTTCAAGAGAACTTGTCAAGACTCCAGCTGGTGGTTTTACATGGTAAAAATAACAACAACAATGGCAGCAGTACAAGATTCAATCATCATATGCCTTGTGTGTCAAACTGAGACTACTAGTGTTGGAGAAACTGGACTCTATACAAGTGGTTAGTCTAGAAACAGATGTTTGACCCAGAGCCACTAAAATCTGATGTTTTCTATTGGATGTGTTAGATAGTTGAAGTTGTTTCTCCTCATCTCTTATTTCCTTTGTTCTGGAAATATCTTGAAACCTAAACCCTGACCCTCTAATCCTGAATGTAGGGTTAACCCTAAACCAAAATACTAGCCTTTAAATGCCACATGAAGACGACGTAACTGGTTAAAATGTCATGACTTTATACAAACACACTAATTACACACACAAGGAAATTAGGCTTTACAAGGCAAACTCCCCTGGTGGTACAAGTTGCATGTACGTAGCAGAGTCTTAAATGTGGTTTTGTTAGACTTTTCCCCCCGTTCCCTTTCTCTCTCTAAAACACACACTTTATTCTCATTCTGTGGATTAAATGACTTTGTGTAGGGCAAACATAATGGCCAAAACTTCCAGAGGAAGGAAAGTAGAGCAAATGTTCTTCCCTGCTTTTCTGTTTTCATTAATCATCTCTGGAGATTTACGCAGTCCTGTTGTCTCTCTCTTTGTGTGAATTCTCTGACCTGAATCATCACCGTTAGTTTGGATTTGTTGGCGTTTTTGTGGGGTGAACTGTTCCCTCATTGTGTCCACCCTCCAGGAATGAGATAAAATCACCTTCATGTTCAAGTGAAACCTTTTAATAGTATAAGTAATTGTTTTGATCACTCGTTTCCTCATTATTAAGAAGGTACGATGACAGCACAAAGTTCTTCCTGCTATCGCTTTTCTTTTATCTGTTCACATGTTACGCAACTTCCCCTGTTATCCTAACACAATCATTGCAAGGACGTCACAACATGGCAGGTATTTTAACAAGTAATCAGTGACACTTATTAAAATAATGATCATGCGCGATTCCTCGGTCTCTGAACATTTCAGGAGTCGGAGCAGTCGGCTGCTGACTCCAAAAATAGAAACTTTGTGAAGTGTCAGAAATGAAATGTTGATTTATCCAGTTTTCTGAGGTTAACATACACAAACACACACACACACACGGTAGTCGTATGGTAGTTTATTTTCCTGATAGATATTTTGACAGAAGTGCACAGGTGTGAAATGTGATTATCAACATCAGTTTTTACTAGTGACATCAGCCACAAGCTTTGTGTGTGTGTGTGTGTGTGTGTGTGTGTGTGTGTGTGTGTGTGTGTGTGTGTGTGTGTGTGTGTTCCTGTTTCTGTATAATTCAGTTGCTTATTAAAGCTTGTTGGCAGTTGCTTGATGGCCTTGGACGCAGGGTGTATTTAATTTGTTCTTCTGTGCATCCTGGAGTATTTTATTCTTCCTTAGTGTGCTCCTGGCATTGTAAGCGTAAATACAGGGGAGCTGACGCCTTGACACGATGCCATAGTGCTGTGGCTTACACACACACACACACACACACACACAGTGGGGTAATGTGGTGTCAACAATGCCACCAAGTATCCTGACTTTAAAATACTGTATTTTATACATATTCCTGAAGTACAATATGAAATTCCAGGGTGAAATAGTGACTTTCAGAGCTGCCAGTTCAAGGCATGAGGCTATATTGGATCATATATTTTTATTTAAGTAATATGTGATTAAAAAGTGCTATAACTATAAACCAATTCATAATTATTATTCATAATTTTGTTTTTGTACACCTGGATTGATTGGCGTATCACAGGCAGCACAACAAACTATAAACACAACATGTACATATTATTACCTCATGGCATAAGGTGATGATGTGCTGAACATGTTCTCAAACATCCAGGAGATGTGGAACAACATTAACACTCACTTGAAATTATATTTCTGTGTATCTGATGAATGCAGGTCCTACACTGACTCTTTTAGCTCTGTTTTTGGGCTCCACCAGCTCCTCAGGGAAATATCTGGCTCCTCTGTTGCTAATTCCTCCACAAAGTTTTGAACATACTCACAGTGCATCCAAAGATCAGACTTTTGCATAGGATTTGCATTGGTTTATTACAGTCTGACAGTGACCGAGGAGGGTGGTGTGAGGTCAGGTAGATTCACAGATTCTGTGGCACAACCTAAGTTTTTGATATTGCAATGGTCACTTAAATGTAACTACCCAAATGTACAGTGTCATTAACTTGTGCCTGTGTGTGTCAGATGCAGAAAACTTAACATGAGTGACCAAGTTGACAGAAACATCATGGCATCTTGACAGTGTCAAATACGTGGACATTTTAATGTTGCTGCTTCTCATCCACATCCTCATCCTGACAGTTAGTCTCATATCACATGAATACCACCTCTCTGTTACCTCTCTTCCTAGTTCAACTCACAGTAACCTTTTCCTGCTTTTTACTTTTGAAGGAAAAGCTGTAGAGTTGCCACACTGTTTTGACAGGTAGCCTCTTGAGCATTTCTTCTTCACAAATCTTTTTCTCCCCGTCCTTCCTCCATCTCTCACACCCTGCTGAGTGGTAGATCCCCTGGGAACAGAGCTGCCAGCTTGCTGACATATTGTATGCTACTGTACCACCTCTGAGTGTATGTGTGTATATGAAAGATATTACTACACTGAAGAAAAGAATAATGGATGGATTCAGCCTTAAAACAAGTGGGAATAAGGTACAGAGGATAATTGTGTTGCTGACCTACAATTAAACGCACCTAGTGGTCTCTCAGTCAAAACAATAACAAAAGACGGAGGTTGGCCGGAAACATTTGGGATGATATAAGTAAACAACTCAACGAAATATACATAGGTCTCGTTGTTTTTGGATATTTTAATAAACTTAAACTGCGCATTTTGACTGAGTAAATGTGTAGTTGGTCAGCAGTGTCAGATTGGAGCTGGTTTTGATTTGAAAATGCAGCAAATCAAGTGAAGCTGAGCAGTAAACTGAAACTAAACATGAAGTCTTTTATGGTGTGCACATTTCAGCACTCAATGCCTCCGCAAATGTTTTATTGGCCTGTGGATCTAAATGACACTTTAACAAGTGAATTCCTCATTCATAAAGGTTGATGTCATACCATTGCTTCAGAGATACTTTGATAATGCTTATCTCTCATCTTACACTGTTTTTGAGACAGTTTCAAAGTCAAACGATTTAAGAATTGTTTTTTTGCCATTTCTGACGGACAGAGTGCACAAAAAGGCCATATGCAGGATTGCATGTAGCTAACAGCACAACTGAAACAGACATGGCGTCATTCTTGCTCTCGTCAGTAGCCAGCAGCAGCAGTTTGAGTCAGGCTGCTGAAGCCCTGGCAGCAGTGTCAAGCAGTCCACCACGTCTTTGGCCAAATCCCATTGCATCTTAACTGCCTGACTAAACTCATGCCAGAAGCCAAATATGGAAGTACTTCACTTTTAAAGCCAACTAAATCAGACACCTAAGAGACACCACAGCCCCACGGCTAAAGCTGCTACAAAGCTGTCCGGTCAGATATGCTAACAGAAAAGCTTAGACAGAGAAATCAAATCCACTTGATAGCAGATATTTAAAGGGAAAATTTGTTTTTGCATTAAATCAGAAAACAACATAATTGTCAAATATCAAAATCAAACTATTATATCATCTTATATAGCTATTTCTATTCTAAAAATGGAAAATATTCATACACATAAAAATCTAATTGCACATCTTGAACCCATTCTGTTACTTTGAGTGTTTATGTTTGGCCAGCTGAAAATAACTCCCATCAAAAGTCATGTTACACAGTGACACAAATCCACTTTTATAGAGCAGGACATCATCACCTAGTTTTATGCAGAGCCAGGTACAGTTGCTCTTTTGCTCTTGTTTTCAGGTTGAATATTCATGAAGTTATTTAAAGCAGCACCGGGCCTCTGCTGGTGGATCCAAAAATGGACATGAAGGTTACTGGAGATAAAAATTTCACTTCGGTGCCAAAGTTGTCAGGAGTTTGTGCTTTACTATAAAGCTTTGTTATTTATACTGAGCAGAAAATCATTAAAGCAGTTTAGTTATGTTTAGTTGTGCTCAATCAGATGTAGGCTTGTTCTTCCAGACTTCTTTATTTAATTTAATTGTTAAAATAGCCTTAAATCCACTTTGTTATAGTAATAAACTGATCTTTAAATGTACACGATGCCTCTGTAAATATTCTGATTACGTGCTGCTTCTTCAGTTCCAGACTTAGCATTTCCAGTTGGAATAGTTTTACTGAAGAGTATCTTATAATTTCATTTTTACACAATGCACGTGACATTCCAAAGGACTAAATGGGGTAAAGAATCTCTGTAATTTTCCTCAAATTACAGATGGAAAACATAAATGTGTTGTAGCTGCGAGCAACAACAAGGCATGCAGGGAAAGATATTGGCAAAAGATTACAAGGACAAAAGGGAAGGAGACAGGAAAGAGGGAAAGCCAGGAATAAAGGGATAAAAAGAGTGGGAGGAAGGAGGGAAGGACTGAGCTTCAAGTGTTAGATTTAAACTTTATACTGAGAGGAAAAATGCTGAAAAGTATTTTTATGATCTTACTTGACTTTATCTTTAATATGTGTCTCAATGTTCAGGTTCAAGTTGTTTAGTTATTGCTCTGATATTGAACGTTGCGGTTGTGTAAAAATACCTATTCTGTGTTGTTTTTTTCTTTCCCTTCGTGTGTGCATGGTCTTCCTCAAGGTTCAGTCAAGAAAATATAAAATCCTCTTTCAGGAAGGAGAAACCTCTCGTAACGAGATGCTGTCTCTCTCTCTTTGTTTCTCAGGTATTCCGCAGAAAGGCGGTGGAGCTGGGTGAAAAGCTGCTGCCAGCCTTCAAAACGCCCACCGGCATCCCCTGGGCTCTGCTTAACCTCAAGAGGTAGAACATACACACTCACTCACTCACTTGCTCTCTCTGGCTCAGCAGTCCATGCTGGTGGTATTTGAGGCAGCAGGTCTGTTTTGATGGTTTGATACTTTAAAGAGGTCTGTGGTCTTGACGCTGGATGTGAGGAGGGCGAACACAGGCTCTCTGTTTCACTCTCGCCCATGGAGCTGAGATGTTTTAGTTTTACATGACAGAGCGTGCTTGTCAGACAGAAGTTGTTTGGTTTTTTTCATCCAGGACTTGATGCCAGTGGCTGGCCCTGAAACTAAACTACACTCAGAAGACAGACCAGAAGTTTCTGAACTCTCTGACCGGGTTATAGGCCACAGTCGGCGTTTATTAATACACTGTGACACACTGTCAAGGGCTTGCCCCTGGCTTTGATACTACACAAACACATGCACAAGCACACACAGAAGATGAAAATATAAAACCAGTTTTTGTTGTTCTGATATGTTGGATATAATTCAGTTTGACTGATCACATATTTCTTGTATTTCTTACTTCAGTACATACAGACCTTCCTTCTCAGTGGCTGCACATGCTAAAAGACCTGAACTTTAATTTATAGTAATTTAATATTTAGGTGCTAAAATATATAAAACGGGGACTGGTTCACTGAAGGACATGAAAGACTACTGACACTGTCCACCCTTGAATTATCAAATTAAATTGCAGTACACTATTTATCAAATGTCTTGATTAATTCAAGCTTCATTTAAGCTTTTTATCATCAGATAAATACTGAGAAACAAAAAAGGAAACAAGTCATAAAATAGAGAATAAAGAAAATAGATTTAAAAATGACAATTACAATTATCTTGAGCTGGAGATTTTTCCTTAAAGTGGCTGTAATCCTAATCCCTTATTTTAAAAAATCAACTGACAGGGTGAAAACAACTTTCCAAAAGATGGTCGCTTGTCGTGATGAACTAGGATTACCTCCAGACTCTGCAGCTCCCCTCAGCTTTATGGAGCTTTACACTGAGTTTACAGTGACTCACTGCTCTCATGGCAGCAGCTGGTAGCTTTTTTAGAGAGAAAACCAAACAGCAGACAAACAGCATTAGCAACTAACAGGTGAACATAGTGGAGCTTTTAGCAGCCGAAGAGCCGGATATTTCCCCCAGGAGTTGGTGGACACCAAAAACAGAGATAAAAGAGAGTGAATATTGGACTTTACTTGACTCTAAATAAATTATACTGTTGCTCTGTAACTGCTGAATGTATAAATAAACAACTGTTTGCTAACAAGTTCACCATATCAACTTAAAAGGTGGTGATATGTAAGTGTTGTTGTTGCTGGTTTAACTTTAACAATGTAACTTTAGCTGAGTAATATGAACCATACCTTACCTTTTATAAAAATTCACATAAAATGCAATAAAGGTACGTGTGGAATTATAAAAGCACAAACATTAAATTATAGAATTGACAAATTATCAGTATCTGTCTCCAAGAACAGAGGAGACATAAACAGCATTCAGGTGTTTGTTACCCTGTTATTCTCCTGTCAATCACTCATGATGAGGGGAGCACTTTTTTTATTTCCTCCATTTTCTTTATATCTGTCTTTCCCCAGAGAGAGACACAACACTCTGCTGTTTGTCAGCCGTTAATTAAAAAGCAGGTTGTCATGACGATAAACGTGCTGTAACAAATTAATTTTCTTTCTGTCTGTATGGGTGAATGGACTCTGCCCCTCCCTTGTCCTTCCCCCTGGAGTGAGGAGCACCCAGGGGAGAGACTCAGTGTGTGTGTGTGCGTGCGTGTGGGTGGGTGGGTGTGGTGTGTGTACGCACATGTATGTGGGTGTGCATGCATGATCCCCTAGAGACCTGAGCAGATTGGTGGTGATGATGACTTTACCTGCATGACTGAGCTATGATAGCTTGAAAGCACACACACACACACACACACACACACTCGCACATATTTACATGCACACATAATAAGACACAGACACACACAGATACTTTGGCAGGTAGGTTGTATCCAGGCATCCTGGACAACTTGCCAGAGTTCTCCTGTCAGGCTGTCTCAGTGTCTTCTGTCTCTTCATGTAATCCCAGACTGACTTCCATGATGTTGAGTTCAGGGCTCTGTGGGTGTCAGACCATCTGTTGCAGGACTCCTTGTTGCTCTGGTCTCTGAAGATACGTAGTTCTGTATGACTCTGGCTGTATGTTTGGGCTCTTTGTCCTCCTGTCGGATGAATCTAAACTGCAACTAAAGTGCCTAAAACCTTTGCACAGTACTGTACATCAGATAGAATATCCATTCATTACCATTTAACATGTATTATCAGTGTATCCTTTCTTATATGACCTCATTATGCTTTTGAAAATGAAGCAGTACTGTTTACTTTAGTTATTTCATTGCTTTGAGTTGTTTTTATAAGGAATGACTTCCCTGCTGTGCCTACAACCCTACAGCTGTCTACCAACATTCATAAAACCAGTTCCACATAGCTTATCTATGTGTGAGTATCTGTTAATGTAGATGGTGAGCTGCTGCACACAACTGACCTTACAGGGATAATTAAAGGTGTATTGCATAGAACTGAAGGACCAGTAACCTGTTTGTTCCTGTATTAATATGAAAACAGTTGCATTCTGCTGCTTTATATCAGCGCACGGTTCAGAAATAAAATGCTTCCAGTCCATCTTCTCTCTCAACGTCTTTTCAAAATCTCCCAGTTTGAATATATTTTATTCTCAGCGAGCAAGGTCAGACAGAGACAGAGACAGAGACAAAAAGAGAGACGGATAGAAACAGATCAAGAGTTTTCATAAATGGGTAGTTGAGATGAAACATAAGTGAAGTACTTTTGAAGCAGTGCAGTTAGGAGCTGTTTGAGTGCCTACACAACCTTGACCCAGATTGAAGCACAATAAATCTGTAAAACACACACAGCCACACTTGCAAACGAGGCCCAATTATCATCTTTCCCTTCATCCCCGTTGCTCCTCTCTCTCCTCTCTCTCTCTTTTACTCTCAACTCCAAATTGAAACTTTTTTCACTACTCGCTCTCCTGTATTCCCTCTCCGTCCTTCCTCACTCCATCCATCTTACCTTGAGTGACCCAGTATCTCCTTCTGTTTCAGGACGTCATACTGTAGGTCCACTCCACTCCATGGCCTTGTTCTCTTTATTCCCTCTCTGCAGTTTTTCATCTCTCTACCCTGTAGCTATCTGCAGAGCCCAAGAGGAGCCACGAGAAATAAGGCCACAGTTTAAAACATGTTACTGCTACTACACCAAGTAAACCTTGTTTGCTCACTTGATTGGTTTTAATTTTAGAGAACAAGATAAATGCCATGTCCTCAGTCTGAGGATGTCTTAGCCACTCTTTCCACTGGAGGTGCGGGCTTGCAGTTTGTCTAAATAAATAAACGAGTCCCAAGTTAAACAAAAAGAGTAAACTTTGTATCAGAAGCAGTCCACACTAACACAATCTGAAATTATTTAATCTGCGAGTAAATAATTACAGACGGCTTCAAGAGGTTTTGAGTCATGCCTGTGAAAACACAACCCAGGTGCTTCCACTTGTACTTGTTTGTGAGCATTATGGAAACCACCTCACTAAATCTGGTTCTTAAGCTGGATCTTTAAAGAGTAACTTAACTCCAGGCTGAAAAGCAGCACGGTTTCGCTGCCCCATCTGGTTGGAAGTTTCAACCATGTTTCACCACACCCAGAGTCATGGCTGTGGTTGCAGATGCTCTGTTGTTCCTGGAACTTGGAGTATACTTGTACATCGCTGCGGAGTTTAAGGAGTTTAACCACTGGAGGGCAGCAAAAACAAGATTTTCACGGGGTGTTAAGTTACTCTTTAAGCGATCTGGCCATCCATCCAACCTTGAGGAAATTAATTCGCATTTAGCACAAACATTCTCTCAGACTCAAGGATGAACTGATTAGATTTTGGTGGTCAAATGTCAAGGTCATGGTGACCTCATGTTCTTGTAAACGTGATATAACAGGAACGCCCAGAGTGAATTGCATTACATCCAGCACAAACGTTAACATTGACTCAGCAATGAACTGATTAGATATTGGTGGTCATAGGTCAAAGTTCAAAGTCACTGGCGGAGGCGTACACCGGCAAGGCAGTGATTCTAGTTTAAAAAGTGAACTCTTTATTTTTAACAAGATTTCACACTGGTCACTGAGTTCCTGCACTCTCACAGAAGCACGCATTACTGCAATCTTATGCCTAAAAAGTCTGGGAATCTGATTTAAGTTAAGAGATTTAATGAAATTAGTACACTAATAAGTTGGGCTTATTACCAGACTGATCGTCCATGAAAGACAAACAAAAAAAGAACATTTTGTGGAATTATTTATCAGTATAATATGTGGGAGATCTTGTTTGGCTTCAGTACTGATTTATTTTCAGAAGACACTTGAAACAGCCTCCACTCAGCCACTTGTGAGGTCCGATAAATCAGGGGAACAATACCTCTGAAAGGATCAGAGGCTGACCCTGGACTCAGAGTTCCCTACGCCTCGTTTTCCTCCTCTTACTCTCTTTCTCTCTCTTTGTATATAAACCCATTGATTGCCACTAACTGAGCGGAAAATGCTGCTAAGATCCGATTGATTTGCCCGATTGATCTGCCACAGACTCTGGCCCCACTAGAGCAAATCTGGTGGCGCTGCAGCCAGATGGATAGATTATAGATAGAACATTTTCCCTTGAATTTAGTTTCCATTATTAGAGTAAAAGAATAAAAAAAGGCAAACAATTGCATCTCTAACTCTGCAATGTTGCCTCCAGTTAAGTGAAATCTTTCCTGTTTGATTTTGCTATTGTCTTTTTTTACTTTAAAAAGACTTGTAAAGTAGAAAATTCACCCAACATACCAGCATACAACAGTTGGTGAGGAAATCTTTAATTGTATTTTCAGTCAAAAGACATCGTGATTTCAAAAGGATTAGGATTAGACAAAGTTCTGAACACTGTTAATCAGTTTTAAATGTACTTTATTGGCACTAAATAGTAAAGTAGGCATTAACGGAGAATAATCATCCAGTATTAACAAATTAAATGCTGCATTGATTTGTTTTTGCTAAGGGAAAGCCTCAGAACTGTTTTCTGCTGCTTATCAGTAATGTCAGTCGTGCTTTAGTAATTGGATAGTGATGAAAAATAAGATAAGATAAGATAATCCTTTATTAGTCCCACAATGGGGAAATTTACAGATTGATACTGTGAGCAGGGGGAGGGCTTTCGCAAACTAACTAGGGGACGAAATAAATATGCCACTCTATTAAGTAAGTAGCACAATTTATACCAAAGACACTGACACAACATTTTTTTACTTCATGTAAAAGACAACACAACATATACTGCACTGTATGTACAGTATATGTGAGGCCTGCTACAGCATTAAGATGCTGTGCATCAACAGGAAGAGCCATACCAGTGCTCTACCAACCAACCACTTCCCCTATGTCCTCTGACACTTTATTTCTTTCTTACTTTTTCCAAACAGATGCACACACACACACACACACACACACCCCACACACCAGTTACCCAGTCGTTATCTGCTTTGGCCAGTATGTCCTATAGCTCTTCTATTAACATTCAGACTGATAAAGCTTTTGCAAATCACTCCCACTGCACTGCATACTGACTGGCCTTAATGGGTTGAGACATTGTGTGAATGCGTATGTGTCTGTCTGTGTGTGTAGTGTCGTATTGAGGTGTCTGGATCTGTGCTCCACCCCTGAAATTAGTTGTTCATTCCTCTCTACATGCATCATGGTGATGATTGTGTCACACACACACATAAACACATAAAAAAAAATATATTTTTAAATGGCAGTAAACAGTTTGAAAAACAAACATTTTGCAAACACCATGCTAAGAGCAAATGGCAGGGAAATAATTTTGAAATGTTAAGTAGTAAATTTAAGTCAGATGTTCATCAGAGAGGTTTGGTGCGGTTTTCCGAGTGTCTGGGAAAATTTCAGCCTGTTGGGATCCACTTTGATATGATCTCTTTCCCTCTCTTATTGTCTTGTGCAGACTTTGCTCTTTCAGAGAATTAAAGAGCTGCATATAAATTATATTTACAGCACATATTTCCAAGTTAGCTGTCCCACCAATAACCACCATTGCAGAATGCAGAAACTCAAGGAAAATATCTACACTCCAGCCAAACTGCTGCTAAAAGCAATGTCATCATCTTAATGACGCTGCAAAGTCCAGGCTAACTCCTTTGCCCCTGCTCTCTTTTCTTATCTCACAGAAGAAAATGTTTTTAAAAATGGCAGATTTGCTCCTTCAGTTACAGACTCAGAGGCTAAAGTAATCAATCCTGAGCTCTTGGGGTCCTGAAGTTTGATTAATAGGCCTAGATGGAGAATGGCTCTATTAGCACAGCCTGGTGAGGTTGTCACACTGGGTGACCCTGCAAAGTGCCACTCTGTCATGCACCCTTTTCTTCTAGATGTGATAGGAGCATGAACTTGTTAATCCAGTGGAAAGTCTGTGCTTAGTAAAGACTGATGACATTATAATAACATTTAAGGGAGCTGGCTTGCATTTTCATTTAGAGTAACTGTAGAGTAACACAGTAGAATAAGGTCTGGAGTGCCTGACAGAAGGACATACACCTTAACTTCTGTGTCAGAGAACAGGGTGTCATCAGCATAGCGGCAACGGAAGAAGTCATTAAGTGGAATGATGAAGTCAAGACCAACAGATCTAGTGTAGAAAGAATGGAGATAGCAAATGAGCCCATAGTGATCTTAAAGGATGGAGTGCATGTTAAAGCATCAAATTTAATTCCCTTTATTCGCCAGCTGTCTCCAGTGGTGGAAAGCAACAGAAACTTTTCCTCTTGTTTTGCTTCTATTTCTATCACGTGTCTCGCCGGGACCTGCTGGTGGAGATGATGGTCGTTTGCCAAGTGCTTCAACTGTCGTTGTGTTTCAAGACAAGAGGTTAGAATAGCTCTACTTCTTCATCCTCTCATGTTGGACTGAGGGCAGACTGGATGCTACAGTGACTCACTATTGCAAAGTGGTAGTATGAGATGGGACGGGTTGGGGCTAGCTGGTTAGCATGCTAACTTCAGTAGAAGAAAAGAAGTGACAGAAATAGAGGCAAAACCAAGAATTAACATTTGTGTTGCTTTCCACAACTGGAGACAGTTCTTGTCAAGTAAAGAAATGAAGTTTGATGCTGAACTCGCAATTTGCCTTCTAGACTAATAAGTAAACAGCTGTTAAAAATTTACGTATAGCACCTTTAAAGTTGGTTATTCCAGACTCGTGACCAAATATGTACTGAGCAGCACATTGTGCAGTTGAAAAATAAGCTTGTCACTGCTCTCTGGTGGACAAATGATAACAGTGACGTTATTTCAAATATAAAATCAGGTTATTGGGGATCTGAGTTGTTTTGGTAAGGGTTTGTGGCCTTCATTTTCATTTTTAGGTTCGAGTTATATCAGGCCACAGATATGAGTAAACACACGTACATACAGCAGACACACAATCATGGTATTGGCAGTAGCACAGTCTCATTGCCCTGAGGCATTTCTTAACAACAAAGAAAAGTCTTGCATTCAGGGTATTCAAGATTTATTTATTTTTTTCCAGTGCAAGCACAGAAATGCACACACTCATACCCAGTGCAGCTCTCCTCGGCAGTAACCTAAGGCAGTGGAAGGCAGCCATGATTTAAGGCCTCTAATTAAGTTGCTAACTGTGAATCTATCGCAATTCACATTTTCTCTGTGCCCGGAGGAGGACAAGTGCGATAGATTTTCAGACAGAGAGAAAGAGATATTGAGGGAAGAAAATCAGGAGGAAAAGTGAGGTCATGGCACGGGTGAGGAGGAGTGAAAGGGTTGGGAACAAAAAAAAAAAGAGAGAGGATTGGGCAAAAATATAGGCTTCATCCAACCACAGAGTACAAATGAATTGGAGGAGTGCTTTCTAACATAATACTAGAGGAGCGTGAGAGGGCACATCCTGGTGTGACATGCTAATTTATGGAGATGGAATGCCTTTTCTGTTTTTCCAGGTTACTGCTTGGCACCACAGAATTAAAATCGCCGTGGTTGGCTCTGCAGAATGGACTGCAGGGTATAAAACTAGCAAGCTACAATTTGTCATTTCACAGCTGGCCAGGAAATGGCTATAGGTGTGAGAGGTTGAATAATAAAAAGATTGGACACCCCCAAAAGGACAAGCAGGACAGAAAAGACACCAAAAGGACTAGAATATGTCCTCCAATGTAAACCATCATAAGTCACAGTGGCATCAATCTGTAATGACCTAGTTTTTTTTCTAGGTCAAGGCTTTGGATCCATATTTGTTGTGTGGACCCCTTGAGCCTTTGGTCTTTTTGTTTCTTGGTTTAAAAGCAGGGCAACATGATTTGGAGGAGACAAACAACCATTCATGCTCACATTCACATCTGTGGGCATCAGTTAACTTAACCTACATGTCTTTGGACTGTGAGAGGAAGCTGGAGTAGCTGGAAAACCTCACAGGCACTGGGAGAACATGGAAACTCTGCCAGTCGGGGCCTTTCTGTGTAGAGTTTGATCTCACTTAAGCTTTTGGCTAAGGTTTTTTAGCTTTTACAACTTGTTTTAGTGTGGATGTTGGACAGCTGTACAGACTGAAAGTGGAGACAGTCCTCAAGAAGCTTGGAGAAATTTCTAGTTTTTAAGAGTTTCTTGCCCTTGTTGGATTTAAAGTTGAGATAGAAAATTCATACCAATGATAGAATGACCTGATTTCATATCATCATTGTGAAAGTTATGAAACAGGATGAAACGTGGGCTGTACAAATTAATTAAAATCTACAGGCATGGTCTCCTATTAGCCAAACAAACTGCATCGTATCACTTCTATCAGAGGTGGATGATCCCGGCTGATCTCTTGATTCATAATGAAAGTTCAATATCAGCTTTGATACAATGGTGTAAGCCCAACATAATCTCTCAAAAGTCCTCTAGTTCTAGGTCGCCGTAACATTTAATTAACATTTCCAGTCCAGTTGGCAAAAAGTATTACTGAATGCTTTTCTCACTGTGCTGCATTACATCTCGTCTGTTTGGAATAAAGCATTTTATCAAAAGAGAGCATGGTGATGAAGAGTCAGAAACACCGCTGTGGCTCCTGTTATTGAGCTGAATTCCAACAAACTCAGACTTTTTATTCAGCCAGTGTTTTATGTAAACCTTCATACCCCTTACTGTAGCCAACTGAGATCACAAGAAAACAGGGGAAATCCATTACCATCTTACAGTAGATATCATTGACAGACCATTACATTACATTGGGATGAGACCCAGTCAAGGCCTCTGTAAGGATTAAGTTCAAACCTTGACCACTTTTGCAGTATAGTCAGTGTCTTTTATGGCTTAGAGTTTGTAATAAGTCTCATTACATCCCATGTGAGAAAGGAGATGTAGAGCATGCAAGTTGTTAACAGTGTTCTGGAAACTGGGCCACCGGGACATCTGCATCAGTAGTCAAACACAACAGTGGACTCCCATCAGATGGACTAATACAGTTGTATTGTGCTCTATGCCAGTGGATGAATGCCAGTTTCCACTCCCAGTGACTGGAGCAACAATGAGTTTCCATCAGAACAGCAGGCCTGAATGTCCCTCAGCAGCTATTCAAACAGGTTCATTTAGCCCAAAATGGAGCAGATGCATCTCTCTGACCCGGTGTTTTTACTGGGTTTACCTGTAAGCAGCCACAGTGAGAGGTCAGACCGATATTTAAAATTCACCCTCATCTCTCTGACACCAGTGATGCTTGTTGGTTTGTGTCCATTTGGTTTCCTCAACAGCCTCTCCCTGTAGTCAGCTGTGGTTTGTCATAACAGGTGTTGTCGCTCTCAGAGGTGTTGTCCACTCTTAAATTAATACAGTGCAGGGATAGCAGTAGTTGTCTCCTAATAAACATAGTCTAATCTTATCTTCTATCTTATCTCTAACCCCAATCCTGAACTAATCTGAATATTAACATTCTGCTCATTTGTAGAGCTTCATGTTGTCGATATGCTAACACAGGACTTCTCAGATGTTGTGGTCAGTGAATGCATCTTTCTTTACCCATAAGTCTACCACCTATGGTACTGCAGAACCCAAAATAATAGTTAAAGATACATTGCGTCTCAGATATTCAGCATGGCTGGCTAGTTTCTGAACAGTGTAGAAAATACATTTCTGACCTGCTGCTACTTTATGAGCTGTCCAGACCCCTCATATCATCTGGGACAGACCTAGTTACTGTCTCCACAGTCAAAACTAAACATGCAGAAGTAACATTTAGTTTATATCTGAAAAAAACAGCTCTCAGTTCATTTAGATAAGTGCTTTTACGTTTTCCACTTCCTTCTATTAAATTAAATATTGGACTGTTTATTCATATCTTGCTCTGAAATGTAATTTCTGTTCTAGTGTTTACTGTTTACTGGACTGTAAATATTGAATTTGAGACGATGATAACAGATGAAATATTTAATTTCTTGTTGAATGTTGAATAAAATTTGAATTTCAAATTAAGAAGTCACAGCTTTATTGCAAATATATAGTCAGTTTGCAGTCAGCGAACCAACTTAGTAATGTCAATTATACAGCAAATTATCTATCTAATGTTTGCTAGCATTAGCCACCATAAACTAGTGGTCACACCCGACCAAATAAAGCTGTGGGAATAAAATCCCCGAGTGTATTCACTTGGTCAAGACTGTGTTATTTATTCATTTTAGAAGTTGCATTATGTTGCTTCAAGTATATTTTCAGTATTTCTATTTTGTCCACATACTTTAATAACTTCAATAGCTGTGTTCAAACAGGCAGACTGCCTTTGACAGCTCTGGTGTTTTGAACATCTTTATTTTTAATTAAGTTCCAGAAAGCATTACACTTCTCAAATAGTCTTCAGAATTTGTCTTTCTGAAACTTTTCAGACGCCCTGGCCAGATTAATGATATTCCAAACACACCCTCATCTATCTGTCCACCAGTATTACACTTTATATCTGCACTTCATTGGTTTGTGTCTGTTTGGTTTACGCAGCAGCTTTTCCCCCTGCTGTCTTTTGTTTTGTTCTCCTTAACAGGGATTTTGTGTTTCTCACAGCAGGGCTTTGGGGGGGATTGAGGTGGACAGGGGTGAGTTGGAAAGGTGTGTGTCTGCCTCCCCCTTGGCCCTCCTAGAAGGACGATCGTTCATCACGGGGTTTATAAAGGGATTGAAAAAGATGGATAGACAGATCGGGTCATACAGTTGACTGAGGGGAGGTGGAGGCAGCCGTAGAGATTAAGAAATAATGTTGTGCTCCTTTGGAAGCAGCTGGAAAACACACTATGTATTTTGGGTTTAAGTTAACAAAACATCATGTCAACCACATGACTACATCAAATGTTTGTGCAGGTAATTGTAGACCCCAACATCCCATCTAATGCCTGCATCAATCTAGTGCCGGCAAACACATGGCCTCAGTTTAATCAGGGTTCTGCAGTGATGGGATTTTCCTCACTAGTCCAGTACGCTCGACCCTAACCCTGCCCTGATGCTGTGTGGTCCTGCCTGTGTTTGATTGACTTGATTAAATCCATGGTGTAATGAAAGCAAATTATGGCTTGTGCAGCATGATGATTTGAAGGGGGGATAATTAGTATGTCTATCCACCCTTTTGAAGAGATGTGTGTGTTGGTATCCCAATCCACCTTTCCTCTCTACTGGTTGGATGTCTCTGCTCCTGCTTCCTATACATATGTGTGTGTGTGTGTGTGTGTGTGTGTGCAGTTTATGTTCATGCGTCTCCATGTACTTATTGTAGTGCAGACGTCCTGCTGTGTGTTGCACAGTGTAGAGAATTGTTAATATGTATTCATGGAGTAGTTACTTGAAGCATCGCCACCAGAGTCATCAGTCCTTGTCCTGGAAGTGATCTGTCACTGGCTCTAATGATCCAGCACACACACACACACACACACACACACACAGACACCCCAAGTTGCTAGGGTCCCTCTGTCCCTTATGCACAAGGCGCTGAGCCTGAGAGTCGATGCAACTTCGTCGTCACCGCAAGCAGCATCAGGGGAGAGAGAGTGGTCCAGCGAGCTCTGACTGACAGACAGACAGCAGCACGGATGAGATGTGCTGCCAAAGTCAAGTGTGTGGGAAAAAAAGCAACACAATCGTGCTCATAAATGTGACAGATGGCACATGAAGTTTTAGTTTAATTTTAGCATCACAAATGTACCTCAGTCTTTATCCACTTTAAGAGTCTCTTATCACGACAACTACAGACGACAAATGCTAATGGATTTCTAAAATAACGTAAATTACAGCAGTGCTTTAATCGTCTTTACAATTTGAAGTACTTCTGCTGAGTCACTGAGAAAGTCTTAACCTGAGTTTGTGAGGATTCATCTCCTCTTTTTAGCTGTCAGTTTAATATCAAGACACGGGTTCTGTGGTTTTCTGATGAATGGCTTTTCTAACATGACTCATCCTGTATCCTTGTGTTATTGTCCACAAACCATTTGTGGGTCTCATTAAGAATGAAAGTGTGCAAGTTAAGACATGTGGAGGAGGTGGTTCTCCATGCGGCTCTAAAGAAGATGGTTTCGTTTTTTATTAACAGAAACCTCTGTCTCTGTCTTCTCTTTTCCCCTTTCTGCAGTGGTATTGGGAGAAACTGGCCCTGGGCGTCCGGCGGCAGCAGTATCCTGGCAGAGTACGGCACCCTGCATCTGGAGTTCATGCACCTCAGCAAACTCTCTGGGAATCCTGAGTTTGCTCAGAAGGTAACAGAAATAGCAGAGGCTAGAAAATATTACTTTTTCACACTTACTGGCTGCCTTTACACAGGATTTCCATTTGCACTTTTGAAGAGTGTGGAATGTCGGGGAGTTTAGAGAAATGCCTTCCTGAAATCAAAAATTACTCCTCTCCTCTTTGCCTTATTTCCACACAGATAAAATTTCACATTTGCAACAGTTTACGTATAAACACTTATATACACTTAATATATTTTATTATCAGTGCACTTAGTGGTGTTTTTATTAAGCTTCACCTGTTTCATTTATGTCCCATTTCTTTTTATTATAAGGTAATGAACATCAGGAAAGTCCTCAACCGCCTGGACAAACCTCAGGGGCTGTACCCCAACTACCTGAACCCTAACAGCGGCCAGTGGGGCCAGCGTAAGTGCCTCTTGGCTCTCTCCCACACTCCCTGTGTGTATAGTACTTAAATGTCATAACAGTGCTTGAGCTGGAACACACTCATTTAGCTTGGGATCGGTTCTTAGATGCTGTGCCAACCAGCATTTGTGCTTTTGCTTCTTGTTTGTATTGACATATGTAAATGTCAGCAGGCTAATTCAGCAAGGAAACTGATTTTATCATTAACATACATCAACTGCCCACTGTTAACAGTCATCTAATAGATATAGGCACATCAGCAATGGGTAACTCACCAGGTAACAAACTGACATAAAAACACAGGATTAGATATTTCACGATCACCTGTGTCGCCAACTCATGCAGAGAAGAGGAAACACAGAGAGTCACAACCACTGCTCAGCATTAACTGGGCATCACCAGTGTGACCAGAGGGCTTCTCCTCCACCTGTTGAACACATGTGCTGCTCCCATTTTTCTTCCAGGAACTAGATATTCCTGTTGCTGAGTCAGCACTCACATTAAAGCTTTAAAGGAATTAAGTTGTCAGTGTGTTTCTGGGATACTCCTTACAGCTCCTCGTATTACAATGGACTATCCTCATTAACCGGCTGTAAAAATGGGTTGGTCCTCCACTGGTTAAAGAAAAAGTAAAGATTTCTTAGCTTGTGCCTTAAGGCTCAACTCATGTAGTGGTAGTTTATTCTGCTTGGAACAGTCAGTTGTATGGATAATATCACATAACACTGATACAGTCATTAATCAAGCCAAACTCTTGCTGCTCTGCTCAGAAATTTTAAGGTGTATTTCAGACACAAATGCAAGACTGGTTCATAATTTTCTGCCGCAGACTGACAGCTGAAGTAGACAGAGAAACAGATGGTGATTTCACATCTAATTAAGATGAAAATAACAGGCTGAAAACCTTCAAGTTAATAGTAACCTGGACTTCCAGTCTGATATCAGAAACATTAATAAAAATCTGCATTTATCACTTGAAGAATGTCACTAAGGTTAAACCTTTTCTTTCCCAAGATGACATGCAAATTACAGCTTGTCTGAATTACTGCAGTGCACTTTATGCTAATCTTTCAAAGAAAACTATTCTACACCTGTAATTTGTTCTGACGAAAACCAGGAGAGTGCACATATCTCTCTTGTTATGATCACTACACTTTCTCCAGCTCAGATTCAGAATTTTAAAGGTGTTCATTATTTTTTAATTTGTCCGTGAACTTGCCCCCAATTATCGTACATTAATGATCCTTTACTACAGTTTCTCCAGCTCCTCAAAGAGCTTTCACATCTACACTGTAACCCAGAGCTAAAACTTTCTATGGTGAGTAGAGATGAAACGATAATTAGATGATGTAGTAGCAACTATTTTGATCATCACTTAAAAATAAGCAAAAATACCGACAGTTCATGCATGAAGTTTCTTAAATGTGAATACTTGCTGGTTTTCTTTGTCGTCCATGATAATAAATTAAAATCACTCAAATTTCTTGCATTTCATGGACTGAATGTTACTGGTTAATTAAGAAAATGATCAGCAAAATAATAAGTAATTAATATAATCAGTAGGTGCAGCCCAAATGTTATGTCACTCCTCTGTGTGAAAAGTGCCATATAAATTTAGCATTGTTAGTTTGGAGGCTTGAATTTCTGGCAACAGTGTCTGAAGATAAATCCACAGTTAAAGTTTATCAGAGGTCTGTGGTGCAGGTTATCTGTGCTTTAAGGTAACTTATGGATGTTATTTTTTAACTAAATCGAGACGGTGTTGGACCAGTTATGCAGGATGGCTGTAGTAATATGTCCCCTCCTCTTCCTCTCCTCCCTCTTTTCAATCCTCCTCATCCCTCTTTTCCGTTTGAACCTTGTTGACTCTCTTCACATTACTGTAACCCACTATTTACCCGTGTCAATGTCAAGTATTTTCAGACTCACTCCACCCCCAGTGCCTATCTTTAACATCGGACTGTGCACACGTGTCCATCCACGCTCCTGTTTTCCTGACAGGTCGCAGTAATGGGGTATAATTTCAAATCCATTATCAGACTCTTCAAACTGTGTAGCTGAACAGGTGATGATGATAATGATAGGTGAGGCTTTGAGAAAGAGGAAGATCGGAGGTGTTCAGGAAAAAGAGAGAGAATAACATATGGAGTTTTAGAGAGAGCGATATATGATAGAAAAGTGATGTACGGGAGGAATCCAGCGGGAAAAGTCTCTTCTAATGCCGGTTGTCATGTGTCATGAGAAAACTGTCAGCCGAGTAGATGTAATGAAAATGACACCGACAAGTAGCAGGGGTGAAACTGATATCAAAATCCATTTTTCAACCCTTTCTCTAAGCTGCTCTGAGAGATTTTTGTCCTCTGGAGAGCAGAAACTGGACTCCAGAACAAACTCACAGTGACATAGCTATCAAGGTCTTAAAGGAATAGTTCAACCTTTTTGGGAAATATGCTCATTCACTTTCCTTCCGTGAGACAGATGAGAAAAGTGACACCACCTCCTTGTCTGTGCAGTAAAAATGTAGCTACAACACATACCTCTTGCTGTCACCTTCAGAGACTCCAGGAAGTCATTGTGCCCAGCCAAGAGAAAACCACGAGTTAATGTTTTCATACTTTGGTTTTTGTACATATTAAACTAATAAGATATAGCCTTTTAACTGGTGAGCATTACAGGTGCTGTTTCCCTCCTGTTTCCACTCTTTATGCCAAGCTAAACTGACTGTCTTTTGATCGTAGCTTTATATTTAAAGGACAGATAAGAGAGTGGTATCAATATTCCTTTTCATTTTAGTCAAGAAAGTGAATAAGTGTATTGCCCAAACTATTCCTTTAATCTAAACATGGGATCCAGTTGGATTTATGTTTAACACCACGTGTCAAATGTCCAGTGTTCAGTGGGCGTTTGGCCAACTCTCTCAAATCTCAAATTTCCGAGTCCTTAGTCTCCCTTTTTGACCAAGTAATTCCAGGAGCTGTTTAGCACCAGGAACTAAACACAGCATCAGGAAAATGATTCTTCAGCCTGCTGTGTTTTCATTTCAACCACCTACAGAGAACTGTGAAGATTAGGCAAATTAGACCAATAATGGATTAAAAACTGATGTTGTTTGAAACACTGTTGCGCATACAAAGTACTACAGAATCATCATGTTCTCTGTAATTTACTGTCGTGAGACTGTGGCATCTGATTCAGTTGGAAAGCACACATCCACAGGTGGAAAGAGAGATTGAAATCACTTGAAAAGCCAGAGCAGTGTCTCCAAAAACTGTTAAGACCTGCTAAGATTTCTTCCCCCGCCCTCAGCTACTGAGCATTTTAGATTTGAAATGAAGGAAGCGTAATTGTTTTTCATGTTTAATTATTCTAGCACCCATTTTACCTTGTAGAAGTATCATGTTTGTTCAGACCAGTGACTGTTCTACATAAAATCAGGGCATAATTCTCTTGATTTACACAAGTGTGGCATTAAATTAGAAATCTTTTGATCCAGTTTTATATTTGAGTCTTTTATATCCACTGATATGCTTCTGAATGTATTACAGTCGTGTCTGGTGTTGTTTTTGATACCCAGCCCTTAATTGGAGGGCTGTTAGTATCTGTGATGGTTAAATATGGACCTGCACCTCTGGTCTACTTACTTTTTATTATCAGATGCATTGAAATATTGAATAAAACTACTGAAAGCACATCCACAGTTAACAACTGTTGGCATTTATCTGACACTCTTAACCAGAGCCAGTACCTGTGTTTTCATCCAAGTATTTTATGCAAATGATGACATATTCAATTTGCAATGCTGAATAGAAACAGCAAGTTTTAACAAAAAAAGAAAAAAAAACCTCACTCACTCACAGAAAAAAGGCTTTTATGCTTGTCTTAGTCAGAGAGGGTTTTTCATCTAGAAAGAAATTATGCAATAGTGATGGGAATGCATTTGTTGAATAAATTATGACCTGGGGATGTTTGCAGCCTAATGTTGTCTGAAAAATATCTCCCCACCACAGCCTTCCTGCAGTGCCTCTTTCATATACTGTACATGTAAGACCTAGCCATGTTGGTAGGATTATGCCTTCACCAAACAGCTGTTATGTTCCCCTGTGTGGAGAGGAAATGTTGAGTCATAGGTTCCATCATCTCTCTGCTTCTAATTATCTATCGGAAAAACGTGTTTGTGGATAAATATGTGGTCGTTTTTCATGACTTTTATCATAATCAGACATTTGAAGTGTTGTTTGGCAGATCACTGATGCTCTGTTTTTGAGCTCTCTCCCTTTCTCTCTCGATTGTCTGGTGCTCTTGTTCCCGGTTTAATACTGAGCTCATAGACAGCCAGGTGCTCTTATCGGCTCGCAACCAAACCATCTTCACCGCCGGCCTCCTTTCTTTTCACTTCGAGATGATTGCAGCCGACATTTAATCTCTGCACTCCGCAAACAGGGCCGGACTCTGTTAATGACACATGCATATGGATGAGCCTTCACTGACAATCAGCAGGGCAAACAGGAAGGTACAGGGCTGGCCCGGCTGGACGCTCACCTATAATAACCACACCACAC
>BRZM01003419.1:0-27909 GCA_033238685.1 Lates japonicus
CTCTGAGGTTTTTAATCTCACTGGTGTGTCTGTGAAGGTCTGACCATACAATCTAAATATTCTTTAAGGGCAATAAATGGCAGTGTAGCTGTAGATAATAACAAGCAGAGCATGTTAGCAGTATGGAGAAATGCACAGATCCAGTGCTGTGAACCGGCAGAGGAGGAGCGAAGCAGGGCTGGGCTCGCAACCAAAAACCACTGAAACCAACCAGAAACCAAAACCAGCGCTGCTATAAAAACCCTAAAGGGTCGCCACACAGATATGAACAGCCTGCAGGCGGGGAACAGATGAGGATAATAACACACCAGCTACAACCAGAGGACGGTGTTTACACTCAGAGAAAATTCATAAATATAAAATGGTAGAGTAGATAGCATAAGAAAACAATAAGCACATTGTAAATATATCCTAGTTATTATAGTGATAGCACTGCAGAGGGAACAATATGCACCAATAGAAGGTATGTGGTGTTATATTCACACTGCAGACAGACACAGATCTGGACTCACGCGTTGCAGTAGGGTTTCTTGTCGTAGCCTTTGTAGTTCTTCATGTTCAGGGTCATCTTGCAAACCTCGCAGTGGAAACATCCTTTGTGCCAGTTCTGCAGACGACACACACACACACACACACACACAGAGTTACATGGACTGGATGAGTTGAGAACACATGGTTGTATTTTAGGCGAAGATCATACACAAGCCCTGTTTCAGTCCACTGACTCCTGTTCGATGACCTTTGACTCCTGTCTCACACTAAACTTCAACATCACGTACAGCTCTGACTCCCCCTCAGGTGTGTCCTGTCTGAAGGTACATAAAAGGTAGATTTTCCGACATACATTATCCACACTGGGACGCTCTGACTCCTTCTACCACCTGCTATCACATGACAACAACTGAACCATCTCCACAACTTAACAACTCCATGTGCTAAGGAAGGAGCTTTGGAAACACTGAGTAAGTGAATGTTTGGGTCAAACCGCTGTTTACCAGCTTCAGCTGTTTCATCTTCACCTGTCAATCAAACAGCACGGCGGAGACCGTCTCCCTCAGATTTTCTGCTGATGCACTTTGACAGCGAGTGCTTTAAGAGAGGCGAACGGAAATATTTCATGAAGTGAATATGTACAGTAGGAGGCCGGATGGAAACTGACATTTATCCAGATCAGGATGTGACAGACTGCAGGGGCCAAATTTCAGTAAGTCAGCTCACTGCCAGACATTTGTTTGTGCAACGTCCAGTTCAGATCGCACTCCATCTGTCCCGCATTAGGATTATTCAAATCCTTAGAAAGCAAATCAGCACTAAATGATGTGTTTGACGTGTTAACATGCTTATATGAAGTCTATATTTATCCTGTGCTCAGCTGTGATGGGAGAGCATGATGTGTCAAAATGCAGCATGGTGAAGAGTTGAACCAGGCTTAGTTTAAAGTTTGCTAAGTGTTCGGTGTGTTGAGTCTGACTTTATCAAGACTGAAATCATCATTATTTCTCACAACAGTATCATTAACTGATTTTAGGGACAGAATGTTTTTATTGAACTTCCTCCTATCCTGAAATACACAATATACAAATACCAACGTGTCTGTAAAGATGGACTAAATGTCTTTGGATTATGGAGGGAAGCCGGAGTGTGTGGATGAAACTCCACACAGAAAAGCGCCGGACCAAGCGGGGCTCGAACCCGGAATTTCGCTGCTGTGAGAGGACAGTGTTCATCACTGCACCGCTCCGCTACGCGCCTTAAGTTTTTACTAAAAAATAAAAGAGCTGTTTTCACTCAGTGTTTTTGGACACATACCTGTTGAAAAGATTCTTTCAGTCTCTGGGAGCCGGATGGATCCCGCTGAGATTCTCCACGATTCATCCTGCTGTGAAACCTCTCTCAGCTTTTTCCAGGTGGGTTGCGAGGAGCTAACTCTTCACCTCCCGCTCCTTTACCTGACTGCGCTCTGTTACCTGGATGCGCGCGCAGCAGCAGCCTTTTTTAAAACGTCAACAACGCAGATGATCATGCGCGTTTAAATGTCTGAAGTCAAATAAATAAAGCCGGTAAATAATAAATCTGATATTAGATCTTTACAGACATGTTATAATTGGCATGTACTGTATTTAAGAAACAGTATTGCACAGTTTGTCCACCAGAGAGCACTGACAAGCTCCTTGTTTACCTGTCTGCACCACAACTTTACTGTTGTAGCATGGGCCGCAGCAGGCAGGTGTTTTCAAAGTAAAAGCCACAAAAAGCCACTTCAGCAGAAAGCTAAACTAGCTAGTAGCTACGCTAAAGCTAAAGTTAAAGCAGAGAAATACAGAGCTAGAGCCTATTTACAAACTTCAACACGTCTCTAACTCTGATATATAATGATAATAACTACTAAGAGCAATAAATGACAGTGATATAACATATTGTAGATATGATTCAGGTGCAGTAAACATGGCGTGCTGCCAAGCTAACAGTTTGCTAACATGCAGGAAGGGGATAGCTATATCAAATATACCGAACAAAGATATTACACAAATATTATTCAATGTCCTGTGCTTAACTAATACTTACAGAAGATGCATCTGAAGTTATTTAAACAAAGAAAATGATTGTAGCATATAGTTTTTGAGAACATTCAGCAACAATGTGGCTGCACTCTGAAACAAAAATGGCCGACTTCCTATGTGTACATGTGGCTAACGTTAGCATTAGCAGCTGTTTACTCACCAGTCAGTCATGTGGCATTTTCAGCATCAAACTTAATGCCTTGTAGAACGTATCCTAATGTCTTTTCTTGTAAACACAACAATGGATGAAGCTCTTGTTGAGTTAAGAGCAGGTAATGCTAACGCTAGCTGTTTAGCAATAGCCCAAACCTATATATAGCAACTGAAACAAGAGTTTAGCTGCCAAGCCCCAACTGCTAACCCCATGGGACAGAAATGTGTATCTTATTTTTGTCCAGAGCATGTAAAGTAATCAGACAGTGTTGAGGTTTTGTTGATTTATTTATTTTTGTAATAAAAATATAAAAACTATTCATTATGTGAAGATTAGTGGGAAAGCTGAGGGTTTAAACATTTGACATCTTCTGATCAAACATTTCTCCTTCCACCCATTTTATCAGCAGATGTTGTAGAAATAACGCACCTCCCAGATAAAACTTCTTTGTAATTTGCTTTTATTCTCACTTGAAATGAAGCTTTGTGGCTTGATTTTAAGCGACACCTAGTCTTGCAGAAGTCCTGATTAAACTGGCTTTTGTGAGGGACAGCAGGGAACTCTGAGGTCCTTGGACGCCAAAATGATTCTTTCTCCCTTTCTCTCGCCCTCACACTCTCTTTCTCACTTTCTCCATATACTTCTTTGTTTCTCTGCCAGCCTCCTCCTCTCTAAATCACCGCCTCTCACACTGTTTTAGCTCTTTTATACCCTTAGTCTCTCTTCAAACAAGTCATGCAGCCTTTACAAAACAGGACAGAAGGTCCATTTGGTCCTTTGTTTTCCCAGAGATATTTAATGATGAAGCCAGAGAGAGACGTTTCTGTTCTCTAATGATCAACAAACATCACATTTGCTGCAGATTTGGTCTTTTATTATGAAATGTGGGAGCTAATATGATGTGCAGCGCCTACATGCTGTTGTGTCATCTGATGCCTCATAGGACAGACAGTGACTGCATGAGACTGCTGAAGAAAAATTAATAATTTATCACCATTATGCAACAGACTATCACTGAGGTGTTACCATGCAAACAGAAAAATCAACTTACTTTTGTATTCTGACCTGAAACATACCAATTATATTCCTTATTATCACATCATAAACATTATCACAACCACCTCTGCTCTTTCAACACTATGCAAAAGTATGTTTGTTTGAATATTTCTGTATTTTTTATGATGCCACAATGAGAGTTTTATTCAGCAGCTTCTACCATTGCTCTAAAAGCCTTATAATATCATATAAAACAGCTTTATGGTTATTTATAGCTTTAAAATACAGGAAGGTGCAACTGACCACAGAGGATTATAGTCTCGTCGACTTAAGCATCAGTCCTAAAAGTGAAGTGAACATTAACTTGACACCAGAGGAAAGAAAGTTAGCATTATGTCAGAGGTATCACAGGCCTCATTTAGGCAAATTTTATTTAAAAAATATAAGATAAGATGTTTTACATGTAGTAAATTAACCATAAACCTTTAGTCTCAACCACAGGATTACAACTATTACAACTATTCTGAGTGAATAACTACATTATTTATGATTTTAGGATTAAATATAATCTCAGTAAAACTATATTTATTACTTGTTATTAAAACACATCATCTGCTGGCTGCTGTTTTGTGAAAAATGAGGATTAGTTGTTTTTTCTTGCTTTTTTATGTCGCTGATGATCGGATATTTAGGGTTGTTTAACTGTTGATGCCTTTTATCTGTTTATTTCTGCATTTAGCCTTTTCAGAGACGATGGCATAGAGGGATAGAAAGGATGTCAGTGCAGCATCACCAACATAAAACCTGCCTCAGTGCGTTTGGTGAAAGGTGCGTCTCTACCAACTTCACCAGTCTCGTGGTCTAGTTTGAACTCTGAAGCTTTTATCGGAGACTATGTGCAGAATCAACGCACCTGAGTGATTCTTTATTTATATTTATGTGTGTGTATATATACATGTGTAAAGAAAAGTGCCCACCTTGTCCAGGCAGCTGACTTTCTCCGTCGGGTAGACGATCTTCCCACAGCGGGCACACGGTGGGTTCATCCTCCAGACCTCCTCTGCGCTCTCCTGCGGTTAAATTCCACTTGTTAAACACTCAGAGGCCTGATGTTGTCCAGAAAGCAGCCGGAGCTCCCGCCCTTCAACCTGACGCTGGAAACGAAGTGATGAATCTGCAGAGAGACAGTGAATCTGCTCCTTCCTTCAGCGGCGCACCGTCCGGTCTGAGGGCTGGATGCTGCGCCGGGACCGACCACTCCACCGGCGACAAGCTGGACGGAGTTAACGCGGAGAAAACAGGAAGTGGTTTTACCTTCCCTTCAAAGTTAAAGCACAACAACAACAGAAATTATGATAACAATTGCATTCATTATGAGATACTTTCTCATACTTAAGAGATAATATACAACAGACTAACTGTGCAGGGACTGGAATGCACCAGAACTTCACTGAGAATTATCACGTTTTAAAGTTTTCTTCAGTATCAATGTAATTTAGTGACAGTTGTCAGTACATAAAATAGTAAATAGCAGAAATGAATTGTCAAAAGGTAATTCGGCGAACTTAATTTTCCACAATATGCGCAAATATAGGCTTTAAAAACAGTGTAGACATGCACTGGGCAAGGAGCTGGAACGCCTCAAATCCTGCCTGATCAAAGTGATTCGGTGACAGTTATAAATACAATGAATTATACATAGAAAAAAATAATTGTTAAGAGCTGATTCGGTGCACTTAATTTTCCAAAATATAAACAAAAACAGGCTTAAAAACGAGGCTTGACTTGCAGCCTACAGTGGAAATGATTATATCCACGGCAACAGTATACTTCCTGTTTCCTGTAAAAGTTAACGACTTTTACTGTCACTTTTAATTAATGTTTAATGTGACATTTTCCAAAATACTAAAAACTAAATAATTGTAAAGGTAATAAACGTAGACCAAAAAAACACTTTTCAATTAAATTTAATTGATCAAACGGTCAATGAGGTCTCCCCAATGAATAAAAGAGATCATTCCTGTTCCAGTAACAGGTGAATGTCTCCCCCTGCTGGATGGACACACTCAACTGAGAAGTGATAGGTTTGAAAAGCAGCAAGATAATCATCTAATTCATAATCATTTAAGGCACAATAACATGAGATTATTGCTCTAAACTGTCTATATCTGTGGCTGGTTGATTTGAGCGTACAGTGTATTTGTGATGAGGAGGTTCAGAGGCAGTTACAGGATGATCGGTGTCTTCACTGTGTTTCACATCAGCTCCAGGTGTTCACAGAGGAAGGGGTCGAGCTCACAGAGAAGCTCAATCATCTCTGAACTAGCAGTTTCTCCTTTCCTCCTCACTGTGTCCACAACAAAACGAGCTTTGTCTCTCTTGTTCTGCGTCTCGTCCGCTGACTCCCTCTCTGAATCACTCATCACCCTTTTCTCAAACAGTTTGTCCAGCAGACTCTTGAGAACAGGTCCTGATATCCCATCGATGAAGCTGCTCCGTACGTCCAGCAGCCTCTGGTTCGAGGCCACGTTCAGAGGACTCGGCCCACACCACCTTTTTCCTCCACTGGACCAAAGACAAACTCGTCTTTCCCACACGCTGTGGGAGCCGTCGCTGTCTCTCAGAACCAGCTTCACGTGTTTCAGCCTGGTTTCCCAGCTCACCTGGAACGATGGAAAGTAGTCGTCGTAGTTGTCAGAGTCAAACTCAGCTTCTGTTGGTTGGACTAGAAGCGAGTGGTCTTCAGGACAAGTGGACAGAGTGTAGACCTGACCTGGGATCAGTTTACAGTGTGGGGACGTCTCTATGTACGTCTCATCTCCCACTAACTTCTTCCTGGTGCGCAGCACGTCCCGCAGAGAAACATTTCTGGGCAGCAGCAACACATTGAGGAGAGATTCAGGATCAGGGTCGGCCGGGGGCCTGTAGAACAGCAGGACCAACGCTCGGACCGGCTCGGGTGGGGCGTCTTCATCCTTGACGTTACCGAAAGCAGAAAAGCCGCTGATGTTTATAACCAGGTGAGTCTCTGTGGTCTGATGAGGCCTGATAAACTCCACGGCCTCATCGTTCACATGAGCCACTGACAGGAAGTGACCTCCTCCTGTGGAGCGGATCTCACAGTGTGGGAGGTGAAGCTGCCTCACACACTGCTGCACACATTTGATGTCAAACAGGGGTCCTGCAGGCCTCTTGTGATGTGGGGCCAGTAGCCTCCTGTTCCAAGGGACCAGCCTGTAAACCACGTCCCCTTCTCCCTCCATGTCAAACAGCAGGCCTGTCACACTGCACTGGTACAGGCCTGGGCCGGAGCACTGGAAACTGTAGCTCTCATCGTCTCCTTCAGCACTGATATCAGGAGTGAACTCCTCAAAGCTGCTGTTTAACATCATGGCAGGTAAACTCTCAGCTCGTTTAAGGCTCTCAGTCTCTGCACAGGTGATCTGACTCAGTGAGGGAGCGCTGACACAGCGAGACACAGACCTGGAGATCCTGGTCTCACAAGAATCAGTGACGGAGAGCTGGAGGGGAGGATGGGGTGGCTGGGTGTTTGTAGCTGAGGAGTGCTCATGGTCGACCTCTGGCTCTTCTACAGTCGGCAAAACACCATCTTCTTTGTCAAGGTTTCCTGCACCACTTGTCCCTTCATATGAAGGACCAGCAAAAGAACTGACGTTGGACTCAGAGGGGAGTACTGAGGACTGAGTGAAAGTACTGTCGCTTAATATGATGTATTCAGACATGTTAGTGTCAGTTGATTGCCAAGAATGTTCGTCGTCATATTTAAGCAGTTCTTCAGGAGTGGAGAGAGGAATAGAAGTAGAAGGGCCATAAGCGAAATCACCACCAGAAAACCATCTGCTACGAAACACAGGGTCTCGTGACTGAGGTACAGGATAATGTCCATACACAACAGGATCCCATGAAGCAGAATCAATTGAACACCAGGTGAAGTAGTCCTTCTCCGGTTCAGCTTGAGTGTTTAATGGGCTGTGGGCAGAGTCAGGGTCAGACACAAGACTCTCTTCTGAGTCCATTTCCCCTGAGGATGAGAGTTTCCATCCGTGGGAAAATGGACTTCCTGAACCTGTGTCAACTGAACTGTCTGTGTCTGTTCCCTCCGGTGTGTCTCCTGATACTTCTTTCTCTTTATATGAAGGACCGGCAACAGGAGGGATGATGGACTGAGAGCAGTCAGGTAGGTCTGAAACAGAATAACTGGAGCTGCGACCTTGTTTTCCTGGCTCTTTTCTCTCGGGCGTCGAAAACATGGCAGATAAGTCCAGTAAATCAGAAAGTTCTTTGTCACAGAAGCCACTCATTCTGGAGGCGCCAGTTACTGTGTCACCTGATGGCGGAGAAGGCTTTTGTACAACTAGAGACCGAGAGACGAGCACTGGTTCTTCAGAGGTGGAGACAGGAACAGAAGAGGAAGCAGCACCAGACTGTCCAAACTGTCCATAACGAAGCATGGATACCTGTGCTTCAGTGTGTTCAAGCAGAGTTTTCTTCTCCTCAGGTGTGTCTCCTGATATCCCTGAAGCTTCTCCTTCCTCCTGGTGCTTCTCCTTCAATCTGCGTTTCATCTTCACTTTGTTTTCAGTGTATCTTTGTTAAAATGTGTTTAAAAACTGCTCCTTCACCTTTTCTCTCTGCTGCTGTCTGACTCGTCTGATGCCTGAAACCTGGAAATTCAAGGAGAGAATGTAAACTCTCAAAGAAAACCCACGTTTAAAATGATTAGAAGTGACAGATGTAGGTGTTCTTTATTTCAGACTTACTCAGTGAGCTCTGGACTGCCTGTCTTCTTCTCTCTACATCCTGTAAAAGTGAAACTGAAACTGGAGAGTGAACTTCCTTTCCACTCTCCCTTCTCCAGCGAATCACACACACTCTGACTCACGCACCGAGGGAGTGAAAAAATGTAGGATCAGTCAACAGTGAGCGACAAGTTCGAACTCCTCTGATGTTTCTGTTTCCTTTGCACTGATGCATATCACCTGTGAGTCCAGGAGCAGACTCCTGTTTGTTGAGTTTGATCTTGTATCTGTTCAGCTGTGAAGGTTTTTCTCTGTACTCATCTCACTCAGTCATGTTTGGCATCTTAAACGTCAGTTCTCTGGAAAAACCAACAGTGGAGATTAAGTACATCCACTTAAGTTCTCTAATATTTTAGTTTATGCTACTTTCTACTTGTAGTTTACTTTGATATAAATCATTCTGCAATGAAAGACATTAAAAACCAGTGCAGCAGAGAACATGGAGGCTCCTTCTCCTTCATGATAAAACATGTTAGGAACATAAAGAACGTTTACATCAAATGTCCAGTAGATGGCGATATTTTACCACAAGTCATACAACAGGTCACTGACAGTGTTGAACCTGTACCTGAATGTGTTTTGAAAATTACACCAAACTGTCCCATATGTGAACAAAGACCTAGACAAGACAAAATATTTTGACCAGATTCAGTCTGAATGATTTATTTTGAGGTTCTCTATAGAGAGATCAACATGCATCAAACCTTCATACTCAAAATATAAATCATGTCTACTCTGTTTTTACCATTTTAAACTCATCAGTTTGAGCTTAAATGTAACAGGGGGATAAAATAAAGAGGTCCCGTCACATTGTGTCTCACAGATAAAAAGTCATTGATGACGTTTCCTCCAGTGTCTCTAAACCTCCACCTGCAGCTGTGTGTGAGCTGTGTGTGTGTGCAGCTGAAGCTCTGAGGAGTGTGTGTGTTGTTGGAGGAAGATTTCAGTCAGTGTGTGTGACAGGGTGTGTGTGCTGGATTCAGCAGAGACCACAGAGACTGGCTCAAGTCCACAACTTGGTTTATTGGTGAAGATCATCTATCTGTTGTTTACAGAGATTAACATGAGACAGACAAAGTAAAGACACGTTTGACTGATTGAACTAAACCCATCAACTAACTAATGAATATAGAAACATTATTACACCAGCTCCTGTTAAATACTGAGTGAATTTGTCACACTTCTCTATTATTCTCTTCAGATCAGGTTGGCAGGAATCTAGAAAATCCTCTAAAGTCATTTCTGCTCGCTACAGCTCTTCACCACCAGTGAACAGGATGATTGTTTGTTCTAGATCTTCTCTCCTAAAAGCTTTCTGTAACTTTTCCAGTATGTTTCTCTCACCATCAGTAAATCTGCTAACCTGCATCACCAGTAAGTAAACACAAGGCTCTGACTGACAGCTGTTTGCACTGTCAATCATCTCAATATCTTTAAGCTCCTGGTTTATTTATTGTATGTCATTTCTTTTATTGGAATAATTATTGTCAATACAACAGTTATTGTTTTATCTAAAACACTGCCACTATGTATTGACTGTTCCGAAATGTTGACTGTCCTGAGTTTGACCCAGTTCAACCCCTTTCACTTCATCTAACTCTTGAGCTGTGTACTCAGATTTGCTACTGCATACTCTCATTTAAAGCTCAAGATACATTCAGTGAGTAGAGCAGTCCAGATATAGATGTATTGCAAAAGTTCAGTGTTACAAAACCATTTTTGTTTTGATCTATCATTTCTAATCATTGCTTGCATCTGACAGGAATGACAGGAGTCCGATTCCATGACATTTAATGGAAAGAAGTCAGTCTGACCCCATTGGACTCTCGCACTATGTTGTTGGCTCTACATTTTAACACAAGTGAACTGAAAGAAGCTTGGTCAAAGGGGCAGAATGGGACTCACTTTCAACTCAAGAGTTAAATGATGAAGAGAAAGAGGTTGAACTGGGTCAAGCTCAGGACAGTCAACATTTTTGGAACAGTTAATACATGATGGCAGTGTTTTACATAAAACAATGACTGCTGTTTTGACTGTAATTACTCCAACTAACATTTCTGAGAAAGGTACTGACAAATATGACCTAAAGCATGTCTCAATTTTTTTTTATTACAAATTTAAGTAATGTCCATCCTTCACTTTTGTAGTCACAAAGTCACTGAAACAATAGAGCAACTAGACAAACACAAATCTCTCCAAATTCAAAATTTTAGTGTGCTGAATAACAGGGTTTAATTGACATTATTAAATGTTTTTTTCTGTGTCCAGTTTATCTGTTTTTTAACTGAACCATAAGCCAAAAAGTACTTATTGATTACCCAAATATAGATACTATAGAACTAAGTCACACCTCTAATGATGATGATGATGATGTAATATGACATTAAAAATGAAACACAGCCATGAGGGAGATTAAAGCAGTTTTTAGTTGTGCTCTAAAGGAAGATGTAGAATATGAATAGAGTTCCATAAGTTGAAGCCTGTATTTTATTGTTTTGTTTTTTTTTATTTGGAAAATGTTAACATGATAAATTGTAAGAATTTAAGTTTCTTGAAGTCAAAGTGGGTGAGAAGATATTTTATTATAATCGGTTTGTGAGGACTGTGGAAAATGTAGTCATCCGTGTTTTGATATGAAACTTGAGGCCTTTCATTATTCACAGAGGACACATTTGTTGGAAAACAGCCAAGTTGGATGAAGTGGGATTTTTTAAATATTCATTGACAGTTTATTTAGTTTGAATCATGTAACATAGGCAGATAAACCAGAGACAGCTTCTTTAATCATTAAATCACAATCTCAGAACAAAAGATAAAACAATGTTTGCTGTGTGATTCTACTGTGTTGTAAATAATACATATATACTTTCTTTGCTCTTATTAATGCACAGTAGAGAACTGAAATAAAAGTAGACAGGGGTGGAACGGAAGTTCCCTGGCAGGACTAAAAACTTGCGAGCAGCAAGTTTGGATCAGCACCTCTGCACCCAGGAAATAAATACATTTATTATATATTAGCATTAATTTCATCTTTGTTTTTCCAGAGTAAAACTATATTTTTCAAGGCATACCTGTTACATTATTAATGAAAATTATACAGTAAACAGTTAAGTTCTGACAAACCACCATTATTATACAGATTATAAAATCAAGAGCAGGTCTCTGTACAGCAGAGACAGGAAATACAACAGTTATTAGTTATAGTACAACAATTATGATCACTCACAAATTGAGTACTGAAATAAAATAAAACACATGTCTATCTACACTCTGTGTGTGTGTGTGTGTGTGTGTGTGTGTGTGTGTGTGTGTGTGTGTGTGTATGTGTGTGTGTGTGTGTGTGTGTGTGTGTGTGTGTGTGTGTGTGTGTGTGTGTGTGTGTGTGTGTGTGTTTGTGTGTGGATATCGATGATGTGTTGAGGCCAGGGATTAAAGTTATTTAAGGTCTTCTAAGAATCCATACAAAACGCATGATACGTTGTAACAGTGCTCTCATGAAGCTGTAATTGTCTTTATTCTTGCCGGCTGCCTGAACTTCTTCATACATTTCATCAGTGTAGTACGTTCCCCCGTTTGCTGCCACCACGTCATCAATCTTCTTGATCAGCTGCATCACCTGATCTCTGTCTTTGCTGGTGTTGTCAAAGACGTGGAACCTGTTTCCACAGCGCTGGATGACTTGTTGAAGGTCTGGACTGCCTGTACGTACATAATCTTGTATGGTCATGTCTCCAAGCTCAGCACCACGAGTAAACAGCACCATCATGTACTGATTTGCTTTTGGACCAAACAGCTGCTGCAGAGCCTCCACTGAGTTCTTCTCTTCTTTGGTGAATCGACCGACTGTGATGACCAGCAGGAACACATGAGGACCAGGACAAGAGACTTGGACACATTTCACTATTTCTTTTTTGATGAATTCTGGGGAGATCTTGGTGTCCAGGATCCCTGGTGTGTCTACAACACTAATCATTCTGTTTCCCCAGCGGATTGCACCTTGTTCACAGGACTTTGTCACTGACTCTGAATTGGGGCGAGAGTTGAACTGACGTTCTCCCAGGATGGTGTTTCCAACAGCACTCTTCCCCACACCAGTTTTTCCAATCATCACAATTCTCAGATCAGGTTCTGTAATAACATGAATATGATCTGTTTAATCTGAAACAGTAAATCACTGGTTTGATATAGGAACACTTCAGTAAATGTGGCCACATTAGGTTTCAAAGTAATAAATTCCACTGTATATACAGTCAGTACAGGTCATCATGAAGCCATCTTCTCTCACAGCTCACAGTGAAGCTTATAGATTTTGTTATTGACATTTATATGTCTGACACACCTGACACAGGTGACACAGGTGTCAACCAGTTCTAATCCAGTTACAACAGAGTGCCAGGTGGTAGAAAGTGAGATATGTGGTACTGCTGTACGAGTGATTGATACTCCAGATATCTTTGATGATGAGATCAGTGATAAGGTCAGACATGAACATGTAAAAAGGTGCAAACAGCTGTCAGTCAGAGCCTTGTGTTTACTTACTGGTGATGCAGGTTGGCAGATTTACTGATGGTGAGAGAAACATACTGGAAAAGTTACAGAAAGCTTTTAGGAGAGAAGTTCGAGAACAAACAATCATCCTGTTCACCTGTGGTGAAGAGCTGCAGCGAGCAGAAATGACTTTAGAGGATTTTCTAGATTCCTGCCAACCTGATCTGAAGAGAATAATAGAGAAGTGTGACAACAGGTGTGTTCTGTTTGAGAACAGAGACACTGATCCAAAACAAGTGGAAACCTTAATGCAGACAGTGAGGAGGGTTTTTAAACCACAGAGGAGATAAAACTGTTCATGTGAGCCATCAGATCAGAAAGTGTCAGACTGTGATTTTTCTGTGTACAGATATAAACAGGGTGGAGGCTGAAATGATTCAGTCTCAGTTATTAAATTCACTCAGTATTTAACAGGAGCTGGTGTAATAATGTTTCTATATTCATTAGTTAGTTGATGGGTTCAGTTCAATCAGTCAAACGTGTCTTTACTTTGTCTGTCTCATGTTAATCTCTGTAAACAACAGAAAGATGATCTTCACCAATAAACCAAGTTGTGGACTTGAGCCAGTCTCTGTGGTCTCTGCTGAATCCAGCACACACACCCTGTCACACACACTGACTGAAATCTTCCTCCAACAACACACACACTCCTCAGAGCTTCAGCTGCACACACACAAAGCTCACACACAGCTGCAGGTGGAGGCTGTTTACCTGTGTGACACAACAGAACGTCACCTGTTTATTTTACCCTGTGGTACATTTAAGATCAAACTGATGAGTTTTAAATCATAAAAAATACAAGAAAGATACTTTATATTTAGAGTATGAAGTTTTTCTTTTGGACTTTATAAATGAAAAATGACTCATTTTCATTATTCTCCTTGAGAACATGTTGATGTCACTCAATCACAAAACTCATGGTAAAATATCACCACCTACTGGACATTTGATGTAAAAGTTTAACTTTATGTTCCTAAGACGCTTTATTATAAAGGAGCCTCCATGTTCTCCACTGGACCAAAGACAAACTCGTCTTTCCCACACACTGTGGGAGCCGTCGCTGTCTCTCAGAACCAGCCTCACATGTTTCAGCCTGGTTTGTCTTGGTTTAGACACATTTGTTTGAATGTTTGAGTTCCATGCCGGCTCGAATCATACTGAGGATTACTGAAGGAAAATTCTTCCTCCTCAGATTCTTCATCTGAAGAAGTGAGAGTTTCCTCTTCTGTTTTTGGTTCCATCTTTTCTGTCTTCAAATCAATCTACATGATTCCTGGTGCTCTCAATACATCAAGGTTTTGTTTTACAAGTCTAATTCTACCAATCTTATTTTATAATAATGTACAGGAGAGTCCCACTTATCCAGATGTGAAGCAGCTACTGAACTGATCAAACTCTCTGGGACTGCAGTGAGTCAAACTGAGAACATGCTTCAGCCTGTTTTGACTCAGAAACATTACAATATAATGTTATAATAAAATGCTTATGCTGTAGTATACATTGTGTTTTTATATCTTAAATCAGATCAGTTTGACCCTCAGCATGATAATGATTATTATAAGGTTTACATATTTCTTTATGGTCCATGTTTCAGTTTATGTACCGTTCTAGTTTTACCACAAGAGGGTGCTACTCTCTCTGTTGACAGGTGTGACAGTGGATGAACTCCTGTCTTCAGTCTGGCAGGTGAGAGAAGGTAAGATCTTATTGTTGTCCGTCTGTGAATTATTCTTAGTATCATGTGACCCTGAATCTTGACTCTGACGTTCTGTGACTGTTCTAAATAACATCAAATATTCTATTTTCATGAGTCAAACCAGAGATACACTTGTTCTGTTTGGATCTTACAGAAACAGTCAGACAGGTTCCCTGGAACCAGCACGACTTCATCCTGAACAATGCTGCTGTCATGAACTGTATCATTCAGTCAGTGCTGGTTTGCAGCTTTGGAAACAAATTTACTGTCACATAAACGTCCTCATGTGTGTAGATATTATCATTTGGCCCGTATCAAACTCTGCCTTTGTCTTTGTCCTGTAATTTCTTCCAGAGAGCGTTCTCATTCTGCTCTGCACTTCCTGTAAGTAGCTGTGAGTGTCACAGCGTCAGATAGAGGAACAGAGATGAGCTGTGGTGTGAGGCAGCAGCCTTCATCTGTGAAGTGAAGCTGGGTCTACGTGCTTAGTATAAGCATCACTTTCACACTCAGCAGTCTGCTGGGGTGAGAGAACAGCCTCTCCTGATCCAGCCATGACCTTACAGTGTGCTCTCTGCCTGTTGATGTTTCCACAGTGGACCAAAATCATGGAGATGCTAAAAGCTAAAGTTAAAAGCAAAAAGCAACAATAACAACAACGAGTAGATGAAATCTTAAAGGACTGTTTTAAAGGATCACAGTGGAGCCTGCAAATACTGATTCACTGTCATTTTAAATCTCTATAATGTACCAATATCCTACCAACAAACAGGCTTTACCCATGAAATTCAGCTTGATCACATCTTGTTTTATATTCTGTCACTACAGATCATTAATTTAAATAATATTCCTGAGTGAATGACAGAGTCAGGATCAAAGATGAGACTTGTTCATTTTTGTGTCCACATCAAATTAAAAATGAAAAAGTAATTTTATATACATTATATATATATAAATATCTATTAAGTTTAAAACGGTGACCTGCATCAAACAAGAAGCTTGACCCATAAAGGCTACTATCAGATATTTAAGTGATAAATTCATCTCATTTTATTTTCCCCAGAGTTATCTGAAATATTACAGTATATGTGTCTTTTTATGCTTTCGGTTTCTGTATGTCAATATACAGAAGTTAGAGGGAAGTGGTTATTCTATGACAGTCTCAAGCTGTATGACAACCACAAAACGTGCCTGTATGTCACAACTAACAACTGACCTTAGCTCCATGTGAACAGAAACAAAAATGTATTCTACGTGTCTAAATCAGTGTCACATTTTCTCACAATGAATACACCAAACTTTCCACCACAGTCACACTAAGATATATTTAGCAGAAACTGAGCTCTGATATACTGATATAATGATATTTAGGCTTTTCATCTTCAAAACTCTATAAAATGTAGAAGGAAACTAATAGTTAGAGCCTCAATAATGAACCTCTCTTGTCATTTTGACTTTGCTATGGAGGCTGGTGACGTGTGGCTGCAGAACTGAAGTGGTATTTTGTGTATTATTTGTTTCTTCAGTGCTTCAGCACTGTCACTTCACAGCAAGAAGGTTTTGGGTTCGAGCCCCGGTTCACACTCTTCAGTCCTGTTGCACAGATGATTTGACTCATTTAGATGCGCGATAAAGAGGTAGGTCAGTTTGTAAGAAAATAAAATGTTGTGCTGTGAATAATACACAGATAGTTTGGCAGTTCTTTATTAGATAATGTATGGAAGAGACCTGATAGAAAACAGCCACAAGGACCTAATTACAATAAGTAAAAGTAAATATTAGCATTAATTAACTATTGCTGTAAATGCTAAATTTATCATTTTTTATCTCATCTTCTTTTTTCAGAATGAAACTAAATGTTTCTTTTTCAAGGCACACATTTTACAGTGTTGTTGAAAATTAAACAGCAAACAGTTAAGTTCTGACAAACCACCATGAGTCTTGAAATCTAGAATAGGAAACACTTCATCAGAAACACCTGTCAACAACATATACTTTCTCTTTTACTGTTTTTACTGACAGCTTAACCTGAGGTTAATATATTCCATATTTTCACACATGAATACACTCAGCATAGATGATATGTTGAGGTTGATTATCGTCGATTAAAGCTATTTAAAGTCTTGCAAGAACTTTTAGAAAACGTACGACGCGTTTTAAAAGTTCAGCAACGAAGGTATAGGCGTCTTCATGCTTGTCACCGGCTGCCTGAACTTCTTCATACATGGCATCAGTGTAGTACATTCCCAAGTTACCTTCCACCATGTTCTCAATCTTCTTGCTCAGCTCCACCACCTGATCTCTGTCTTTGCTGTTGTTGTCAAAGACGTGGAACTTGTTTCCACATTGTTGGATGACGTGGCGAAGGTCTTCCTTACCCTCACGTATGTAATCTTGTATGGTCATGTCTCCAAGCTCAGCACCACGAGTAAACAGCACCATCATGTACTGATTTGCTTTTGGACCAAACAGCTGCTGCAGAGCCTCCACTGAGTTCTTCTCTTCTTTGGTGAATCGGCCGACTGTGATGACCAGCAGGAACACATGAGGACCAGGACAAGAGACTTTCACACACCTCACGATTTCTTTTTTGATGAAATCTGGAGTGGCCTTGGTGTCCAGGATCCCTGGTGTGTCCACCACAGTCACCTTTCTGTTACCCCAGTGTGTCACACCTTTTTCACAGGTCTTAGTCACTGACTCTGCACAGGGACGAGATTTGAACAGACGTTCTCCCAGGATGGTGTTTCCAACAGCACTCTTCCCCACACCAGTTTTTCCAATCATCACAATTCTCAGCTCAGGTTCTGTAATAACATTAATATATTCTGTTTAAACTGTCTGAAACAGTAAATCACTGGTTTAATACTTCAGTGAATATAGTCACATTCTAATAGATGTGAAAGTTACAGTATATACAGTCAGTACAGGTCTTACCTGCAGGAAGTGAAGCCATCTTCTCTCTGAATCTTTGTCTCTGCACAGCTCACAGTGAAGCTGAAAGCTTCTGTTTCATCAGCTTTTATATGACTGGAACATGTGACACTCCCCTCTGTAGTTATACAGGTGACACTCCCCTCTGTAGTCACTCACAGCTCCATATAAAGAGACAGAGAGCAGCTCATTCTGCAGATTCCTCACAGCTCGTCTGAGTCTCGGTGCCGTGGAGCTGACGACCATGTCTGACAGTAAGTGGAGACTTTTGATCCAGAATCAACAAAATGGAAAAGTGAACCACAGGAGGATTTGAACTATATCAAGTAGAAACTCTGTTGGTTTGTTTTCACAGAGAAGAAGATTTCAGTTATGATCCTGGGAGGTGAAGATTCATCAAGGAGAGACCTGACAGCCAGGATCTTAGAGAGAGATGGATCTGATCTACAGCCAAAAGAAACTGAGGATAAACATGAGAAATATGGAAATGATACATGTGAAGTCACATGTCTTCTCAATGATAAAACAGCACACGAGAACATTAAAACGTTAAATCAACAACCTGACGTGTGTCTGTTGGTGTTAGAGGACGGGTTTTCAACAGACACAGTTCAGCAGCAAATAGATGATCTGCACAAGAAAACTGGAAAAGAGTTCAAAGCGGTGCTGCCACTCAGCCATAATCACACAGATCATTCAAGATCCCTGTGCAAGTTGTACACCATAGAGGAGGTCTGCAGTGAAGTGAGGAAACTGACTGAAGACACAAATCTGAAGCCAAACAACAAGAGGTAAAGCTGTGTAGTCAGAGATGGACACGTTCTGTTTTCTGTGGTGAACTGAACTGAATCCAAATACTCTGATGAGAATTTTAAATGTTTTGAGAATTTGTTTAACTGAAAAGTTAGAAAGTATGAGGTTGTTGTAGCACTGTAAAACCTTACAGGAAGGAAGTCTAGGTGCTTCTGTCTTTATCTAGATTTGGTGGTGATGTCAAAACGTCTAAATAAATATGTGTTTTCTAAAATGACACTTTTATTCTCTTGGTTATGACTTGCTGACAATAATTTACACCTCTGGTGCAGTAGACAACTTTAACATTCTCCATCTGGCAACACATGAGTAATGCTAATGTAACGGTTAAAAAACAACGTATACCATGTGCACAAACTAGAGAAATATGTCGTCAGTGACAGTGAATTAATTAGTGGTTTTCTATACAGGAATGATGAAGAGAACAAGGCAGACAGAGAGACAGAGAATGACAGACCCCAGGCCAGTCAGACAGAGACAGAGGAGACTGAGTAAGCATCTCAACTGTGAGCTTTGGTGTCTATTAATGTTTTCCTGCTTTATGAAGTTAAAATGGTGTCAATGTGCTGATCATTTCTCACCTTTTATTATCTTCAGGAAAGCACTGTGTAGACATAGTGTATTGTGTAGAATCACAAGAATGGAACAATGACAGATTCCTACATTTTCTTGAGGAAAAACCATCAGATTTCCTGTCAAATTAAATCACCACCACTTCACTTCAGCACCAAATCAAACCTACACCCAAGACAGGTCAACTAAACAATCTTAAACTGATAAAGACAAGAAAGTGGATCTTACTGTACATTCACTTCAAAACTATTGTTATAAATATGCAGGTAACTTAACCAGTTCAACAAAAACATTTTCCTCCTCAGCTAACGTAGTTTCTTCTTCCATGTTGTAGGAAATTAGACAGTCCTCAGCAACAATCTGAGTCACATTTTCAAACGGAGACAACAGGTAAACACAGTCTCTCTCTGTGATGTTTTACCAGCTGAGGAAAATGTGCAGTGTAAATATATTAAAAAGACTAACTGTAACTCTTTTACTTCAGATGGCAGACGTAGCAAAGAGCCCAGAATTGGGGAAGAAAGAGTGAATCTTGTTCTGCTGGGAATGACTGGAACTGGGAAGAGTGCGAGTGGAAACACAATCCTCGGATATGAATACTTCATATCAAAAACCAGTTCTAATCCAGTTACAACAGAGTGCCAGATGATAGAAAGTGAGAGATGTGGTACTGCTGTACGAGTGATTGATACTCCAGATATCTTTGAGGATGAGATCAGTGATAAGGTCAGACATGAACATGTAAAAAGGTGCAAACAGCTCTGTCAGTCAGAGCCTTGTGTTTACTTACTGGTGATGCAGGTTGGCAGGTTTACAGACGCTGAGAGAGACATCATGACAAAGTTAGAGAAAGTTTTTGGTAGAGAAGTGAGAGAACAAACAATCATCCTGTTCACCTGTGGTGAAGAGCTGCAGCGAGCAGAAATGACTTTAGAGGATTTTCTAGATTCCTGCTAACCTGATCTGAAGAGAATAATAGAGAAGTGTGACAACAGGTGTGTTCTGTTTGAGAACAGAGACACTGATCCAAAACAAGTGGAAACCTTAATGCAGACAGTTCGTGAAATGCCTCCAATAACCAGAGGACATGATAACAGTCGTTGTATTCCGATGTAAACAGGGTGGAGCGATGTTTCTTTACCTGGTTGATTCACAGTAGTATTCCTAATAATCAACGTTTACCCAGAAACGTGTCTTTACTTTGTCTGTCTCATGTTAATCTCTGTAAACAACAGACAGATGATCTTCACCAATAAACCAAGTTGTGGACTTGAGCCAGTCTCTGTGGTCTCTGCTGAATCCAGCACACACACCCTGTCACACACGACTGAAATCTTCCTCCAACAACACACACACTCCTCAGAGCTTCGGCTGCACACACACACAGCTCACACACAGCTGCAGGTGGAGGCCGTTTACCTGTGTGACAGTTTAAGATCAAACTGATGAGTTTAAAATGGTAAAAACACGAGAAGATACTTTATTTTTTGAGCATGAGGTTTTTCTTTTAGAATATATGAATGAAAATGACTTATTTTCATTATTCTCCCTGAGAAGAACATGTTAATGTCACTCAAACAATCATAAAATCAATATCACTGACCAAAAACTGTTGACATATAAATGTAGACTGAAACATTTTGTCGCCTATAAAACAAACTAAATGTGTGGGACTCTCCGTCCAGAATCACACAGGTCTTTGTTGATGTTTCATTCCTCTTCTTTTCTGTGTATTTTGACCTAATGTAGATTCAGGTACAGGTTCAACACAACACTCAAACACTCATGATAAAATATCGCCACCTACTGGACATTTGACGTAAATGTTCTTATTATGAAGGAGAAGGAGCCTCCATGTTCTCTGCTGCACTGGTTTGATCTTTAGCTGCACAGTTTATTACTCTTATAACTGATACTGTAAAACTGTCAACTACAAAGAAACATGTACTTCATGTGGATATATATGAACTGACCAGATTCCAGAGATGAAGGTTGATGCTCACATCAGCTCCAGGTGTTCACAGAGGAAGAGTCGAGCTCTGAGAAGCTCAATCCTCTCTGAACTAGCAGCTTCTCCTTTCCTCCTCACTGTGTCCACAACCAACGAGCTGTCTCTCTTGTTCTCGTCCTAGTCGCTGACTCCCCTCTGAATCACTCATCACCCCTGCTCAAACAGTTTGTCAGCAGACTCTTGAGAACGGGTCCTGATATCCCATCGATGAAGCTGCTCCGTCGTCAGCAGCCTCTGGTTCGACACGTTCGGAGGACTCGGCCCCACACCACCTTTTTCATCACTGGACCAAAGACAAACTCGTCTTTCCCACACGGCTGTGGAGCCGTCGCTGTCTCTCGGAACCAGCTTCCGTGTTTCAGCCTGGTTTAGCTCACCTGGAGCGATGGGCCAGGTATTCGTAGTTGTCAGGTCAAACAAGCTTCTGTTGGATTTGAACTGGCGGTGGTCTTCAGGACAAGTAGACGAGTATGAACCTGACCTGGGATCAGTTTGCAGTGTGGGGCGTCTCTGTAATAAATCTCATCTCCCACTAACTTCTTCCTGAATTAACGCCTTGCGTCCCATGAAGAAACATTTCTGAGCAGCAACACATTGAGGAGATTCAGGATCGCAGAATTAGGCGGGGGCCTGTAGAACCTTAACAGGACCAAAGCAGCTCGGACCGGCTCGAATTAGGCGTCTTCATCCTTGACATTACCGAGAAAGCAAGAAAAGCCACTGATGTTTATAATAGGTGAGTCTGTGGTCTGATGAGGCCTGACCAAGCTCACGGCCTCATCGTTCCATGAGCCACTGACAGGAAGTGACCTCCTCCTGGGCGGATCTCCTGATGTGGGAGGTGAAGCTGCCTCACACACTGCTACACACATTTGATGTCAAACAGGGTCCTGCAGGCCTCTTGTGATGTGGGGCCAGTAGCCTCCCTATTTCCAAGGGACCAGCCTGTAACCATCCTTCTCCTCCATGTCAAACCTTGAGCCTGTCACACTGCACTGGTACAGGCCTGGGCCGGGCCACCTAGAGCTGTAGCTCATCGTCTCCCTTCAGCACTGATATCAGGGGTGAACTCCTCCAAAATAACTGTTTAACATCATGGCAGGTAAAACTCTCAGCTCGTTTAAGGCTCTCAGTCTCTGCACAGGTGATCCCTGACTCTCAGTGAGGGAGCGCTGACACAGCGAGACACAGACCTGGAGTCTCTCCTGCTCCTAAAGCATTCTGGGAGTTGTGGACAGTGAGAATGGGCTGACAGGGAGGTTTCAGGCGGCTCCGTGTGCTCATCATGGTCACTGCTCTGCTTCCATGTGAAAATGTTTGTGGGTAAAAATCCAGCAACAGAAGTGATGATGGACTTAGAGCGGGTGGCAAAGTTTGACATGTACCTGAACGAGGGAGAAACTTGAAGTTCATCACATGATTGTTGAAGTTGTCGTATCAGAGACGACAGTGTGGCGGAGTCTGGTGAATGGGAGTCTGGATCTGCAGGAGGAGAGGGACCAGTTTGGGCAAAGTGAAACTTTACAAAGCAATCAGACTGGGTGAATATGCTGGATGATGACTGGGTGAATATATTGTGAAGTGACTCTCTGCGTGGCTCTCTCATATATCTTCTGTTGCCAGTGTGGAGGAAGACAGGAAAAAAATCTGATCTGTACACAGGAGGCCGGGGGAGTACATACATGTAGGAGGCTGTTTCTGACCTTCCAGCGGAATAAAATGTTCCACTTCCATCAGGATCTAACTTTGTTGACTCCTCAGTCATGGGGGGCGTCATGGAGGAATGTTCCTGGGACTTTTTCCTCCCCCGTCTTCTTTGTGCCGTCAGCATTTTCTACCTGCTCGTTAACTCTGCAAAAGAAAGCAGGTAATGTCAAACCAGTTTCACCCAGAAGAGTTTGTGTCCAACAGCTGAATCTGTGTGTCAATAAAGTTGAAAGAAGAGAAAAAAGTTTCCTCTTTTTCCAGTCTTACCAGGAAGTAGGAGCCGTGCATCATCACCTGCTGGAAAAGGCTGAGACTGACATAAGAAAAGCTTTTGTTTTTATTGCACTTCTTCTACATAACATCTGAGAAACATCCTCTACCGTGATTACTGAAGAGGAGTCATTGTTGTCTCTGTTTACCAGGCTCTTACAGAACTCAAAAATACTTCCATGTGTCTTCCTGCTCGGTGGAGTCTCCACCCGCAGCTCAGACTTCACCTTTGGACCTTTATTCTAATAAACATGGTCACAGCTGTCGTATTGCTCCACGGTCACTGTGTCAGGGTGTCAGGTTGGATGAATGGACGGTGGTTCCTGTATTTACACCGTGAACTGACGGTTGCTCTGTTAAACTGTTGAAGCTCTTCCGGATCACAGAGCTCCAACATAAAAAATCAAAGTTTTTATCAAGTTGGAAATGAAAGCTTTAAGAAAAACATGCATACTTCATACACACATTATTTATTTATTGATATTTATTTAGTCATTTCTTGGTTTATTTACAAACTCTGATCGGATTACGCGCTGTTTTTTTTTTTGTTTTGTTTTGTTTTGTTTTTGGTCAAACTTTATTAAAACTTCAGGACAATCACAGCTTATTTTCCATGCAATAATAAGAACAACACCATGAAACATTTGCCATTTTAATCCTTTATACAGAAGTAAATGTATAAAACATTTAGCTGAACATGAAGCAGTTATTCTTTATTCAGAAGGATCACATCAAATATGATAAATGTAGAATATTAAAGGTGACAAACAGAGCTACAGGTGAAAACTAATTATAAAAAATGAACAGAAAATATCCTTTTATTTCTATACAGTAATAAAATATATATATTATTTTTTTCTATTTTTGTCACTCTTGTTTCTTGCTGCTGTAACATGTAAATTTCCCACAAGTGGGATAAATAAAGTTTATCTTATCTCATCTTATCTTATCTCATCTTATCACAGCAAAACTACAGGTTGTCATGAGGATATAACAACAACATGATGGTGATGGAACATTAAAAATACTACACAGAAAAATACAACAACTATACACAATTAGTTCTTATTATACAGACAAAGGCCATAGTGTATTTTATATATATTATATATATTTTGTGTTGTTGTGAACGCTGTGAACAAAACAGGAAGAGGAAGAAACACAGAGCCAGAGGTGAAGTCTGAAGCTCGGACTGATGATGAGCAGCTCAGCCGTAAGTCTGACACCAAACTGAAGAGTTAACACGTTCACGACATGAGTTCGTTGGTCAGAGATGGAGAGAACAGGACGTTCACCTGTCTGAGGAGGTCAGGTCGTCACATCACAGCAGGAGAGAGTGAGGTTTGTGTTTAAATCATCAACATGATGTTTCTGATGTTTGGAGTTTGTTAAAGGTGGACAGGAGAAAAGAAGAGCAGTGAAGAGCTCAGTAGAAGTTAGAACTGTAGATCGCTCTTTCACTCTCTTTCTAACTTTGTCTCATTTACAGCAACAAACACTCAGTTTCCAGTTTATTAGGTACAGCTCACCTACAGTTAAAGCTGAACCAGCACCTGTCTGGAACAGATTCAACACAGACTGAACATCATAAACTTCATTAAGGAGGATTGACTGGTTATTATTTGGAGTCACATCTCCACAGAGTTTTACTCTGCTGAATAAATGAAGTGAGATGTTTTCATTTTTGATCCTCTGTTTAAGTTCAGAGAGAAGAGAAACACAAAGCAGCTGAATAGAGGAAGAGACAGAAATGGTATTTGTGAAGAGACTGAAAACATGAGCAGGAAATTAACACAGAGGTGAGTCACACAGGTGACCTGCTTCTCAGAAAAACAGACGAACATCTGCCACTGACTCTGACTGTGACTCTAACAAACGCAGCAATATGGCGTCAAATGTGGAACGTAAAAGATCAGAAAGAGGAACATCATGTTTCAGCAGAGCAGTCAGAAGCATCAGGAGGGCTCTGTCCAGGATCTGTACATGTGACTGTGTAAAAAAATGCCGCTCAAACCGAGGAGAAATTTGTTCTCTATATGTACCAGATGAGGATATGTATGCAACTCTAAGGGTTTCCAGAAAGAGTTTGTCCAGTTATGGACAAATAAAGAGACGAGCTGAACGTGAACCAGACTATGTCATCCCTACAAAGCAACGTCATTATGAGCCCCTACTCTACCCTAAAAGAACAGTAACAAAGGGTGAGTCCAGAAGTCATAACTCTTTTTCTCCTCCTGAAGGAGTCTATGAGTGCTTGTCAGGATCTATCCCAGCAGTTCCTCCTGTCTCCACCGGAGGAGGAGAACAATATGCATTAAGTAGTAGCTGCTCAGGTTATACCCCAGGCCGCCCTGTCTACATTGAAATACACCCTCCATGCAGGCTCAGAGACGTCCTGGACGTTCCTGTCTGCATTGAAGGAAGTAGAGGAAAAGATGCATTTGAACATTTGCCTGTGCAGCCTGGAATCAGCTCAGACGGTGTCAGTGATATCCTGGTGGAAACAGAGGCGACTGTTACAGCTGTGGCCTACTCAGTCACAAACACCCAGCCGACCTATTCTCACCCCCGAACCTCCTCCTCTGGTCCTGGTTGGAGAGGAGGAGGCTCCAGGTCTGTGTCTCGCTGTGTCAGCGCTCCCTCCTGGAGTCAGATGCTGTGCAGAGACTGGGAAGCCTTAAGCAGGCTGAGGTTTACCTGCCATGATGTTAAACAGCAGCAGGAGTTCACTCCTGATATCAGTGCTGAAGGAGGCGATGAGCTACAGTTTCAGTGCTCCGGCCCAGGCCTGGCCCAACGCAGTGCAGTGTGACAGGCCTGCTGTTTGACATGGAGGGAAGGGGCGTGGTTTACAGTCCTTGGAACGAGAGCTACTGGCCCCACATCACAAGAAGCCTGCAGGTTCTGTTTGACATCAATGCGGCAGTGGGCAGCTTCACCTCCACACTGTGAGATCCGCTCCACAGGAGGAGGTCACTTCCTGTCAGTGGCATGTGAGCAGTGAGGCCGTGGGTTTATCAGGCCTCGCCGGACACAGACTCACCTGATTTATAAACATCAGCGGCTTTTCTGCTTTGATAGCGTCAAGGATGAAGACGCCCCACCGAGCAGTCCGGCGTTGGTCCTGCTGTTCTACAGGTGACCGACCCTGATCCTGAAATCTCTCCTCAATGTGTTGCTGCTTGAAATGTTTCTCTGCGGGACGTGCTGCGCACCAGAAGAAGTTAGTGGGAGATGGGGCGGTACATAGAGGCGTCCCCACACTGTAAGCTGATCCCAGGTCAGGTCTACACTCATCCCACTTGTCCTGAGACCACTGTAGTCCAACCAACGACTGATTTGACTCAACAACTAAAATGACTACTTTCCGCCGTTCCAGGTGAGCTGGAAGCCAGGCTGAAACACGCATTAGAAGCTGGTTCTGAGAGACAGCAGCCCGGCTCCCTGGCGTGTAGAGCGAGTTTGTCTTTGGTCAGTGGAAAAAGGTGGTGGGCGAGGTCACTCTGAGCGTGGCCTCGAACCCAGGGCTGCTGGGCGTCTGAGGCAGCTTGTCTGATGGGATATCAGGACTTCTTCTCAAAGTCACTTTGGACAAACTGTTTTGAGAAAAAGGGTGATGAGTGATTCAGAAGTCAGCGGACGGGCGCCAGAACAAAGAGACAAAGCTCGTTTTATTTGTGGACACAGTGAGGAGGAAAGGAGAAACTGCTGGTTCGAGATAGTTGAGCTTCTCTGTGGTACAAGCCCCTTCTCTGTGAACACCTGAGCTCACCTGAACATCAATGCATGCATCTACATCAGCTCCGCAAAAGTCAGAGCTGCTGTGCCACCAAAACCACAGATAAAATATAAGAGGTGCAGAGAAAAGAGGGCAAGTGGTCAGGTTAGACTGTGTTTCCTGTTGATGCTGTGAGAACTACTTAGAACATGTTCTTCGGGGAATCTCCCTCATCTGTTTGTACAGACTGAAAATGAGAGGAAACTTTGAGCAAACCTTGTCTGACTGATTCTGATAAAATGGTGGGTTTATACAAAATCTTTAGTGATCGCTCAGTGGCCACGGAAAAGGCAGCAAGGACAAAAATCCAGTAACATTCAGAGGAATGCACAACAAAGATCTCAACATATAAAATGAAGCATGAACTGAGAGTTACACAGACTTCAGATCAGATGCATCAGATACGCAGCCACAAACACCATCAGAACAGTCCAGATCTGAGGTCAAAGACGCCCCCTGCTGGCCAAATACTGCACTGGAAACATGAACTACCACATGCAGCATCTAGAGGGAGGTATTACTCAAACAGCTAGTTGAAGGAACTCTGCAGCAGAATTATGTGCACATATCAGTTAGAGCTAATGACAGCTGACACAAAGGTGCAAAATGTGAAATATAAAATTCATATCTTAAACTAATGGTAGTCCTTCTTTAGTCTGAATTACTACTGACTGGACTGTAAACTGTAGGAAAACAACACCTAAACTAGCTCGTTATGCTCAGCATGAACACACCTGATGATCAGCTACAGCTGCTACTAATCAACAGAGATGATGTAAGCAACTAAGACAAATAAGGGAAAACTCACAACAGAAAAACAATGCTTCACCATCATTAAACAGGAAATAGCAGACCTTCCTACAGTCCAGCTGATGGATATGACTGACCCTGACCTGTAGTGTGGTGTGTTATTGTACCCTGTGGTTTTATAATCTGCTTGTTTTTGCTGTCCCTCGTGTTTATTGTGCTTTTTATATTTATAGTGTTTACTTGGCAGCTGAATTTGATGTGACTTCCTGCTGTTTTATTCATGCCATGACACAAAAAA
>BRZM01003423.1:0-33384 GCA_033238685.1 Lates japonicus
AGCGCTAAAACCAATTAAAGCCATTGAAAATGAACCTGTCACACACAATCCTCTAGAGCCGTGTCAAAAAAGTTGAGTGGCGTTTCTGGAGTGGATTTGACTGCAGGGCCCAAAGTTTTAAAAGTCAATTAGCTCTCTCTCATTCTGAGACAAAGTCTGACCACAAAGTTAGCACCAGTGATCTCATCCTAGCTGACGACTTCCCACCGCAGGGAATAACTGGAAATAGTCGGGCCTGGGTTGGTTGGCTGACAACTTGGATATGTGTGTGTGTGTGTGTGTGCGCAACACATGTACAAGTTTGCATTTGATGATTTGGATTTGATTATGCGCATGTGCGTTTTTTTTAAGTCAGACATTCAGCATTCAACAATAAAGTTTAGTGACAGGAACATGATTTGATTTTATAACACAATAAAACAAAACCTTAGTAATTTTTCCTTTGTTTTTCAAAACATAGCAAAGTACAACAAACAAATCAGACAAACAAATCAAGTGGAATACAGTAAGCATGGTCATATGAATTTCCAGATTTATCCTTTATAGACAGAATTATTCTATATACTTAAGTCAGGATCCATCAGAGTTGGCTGAAAACACTACTAATAATGGATGTAGAGTAATGAAAACTTAATGCTTGTGTGTTGGTTGCTAGGATGGTCAATGAATTATCATGTATAGTGTGTGTGGGACCTTCCACGCTGCTGCACAGACTTGACGCGTGATCTGTTGTGTCAAACTGTATAGCTGTATAAAGCTCTATACAAAGCCCCACCTCTGAAACTCCTTGTCTGTCAGGTGGATGCAATAGTTGTCCAGGATGCGGCGGAACTCGTGCTGCTGGATGTGCCCATCTTGGTTGTAGTCAAACAGGTGAAACACTCTGATCACGGTCCTCAGGTTTCCTCCAATCTGTGGGGTTCACACACAGTGATTGACAGCAACAGCAACACTACACTTTGGCTGCGCTTCTGAACTCCTGAACCCGGGCCGACTCATGAGGCTCAGCTCGCCGGAGCTTTCGTCTCTGTGAACATGGTTATTGACACGCCGGCCTTGATCTGTGGAAGCCTGGGCCTGTTCCCCAAAGTGCTGACAACTGATGAGGTGGGAGAGAGCAAAGAGGAGATGCAAGGATTGCTGATAGACAGATGAAATAGAGACAAGCAGGGAGGGCACTGAGGGGGATTATGGGTAAGTAAAGCGCAGACAGAGACATTCATGAGCAGCTTGAAAAGGACGTGTTACGACTGAAAAATTGTGATATGTACTTACAGGTGATCTGATCTGGAGGATGATACTACTACTACTCAGTTCTAGTCTGAAGTCACCAATAGATGTTTTTATTTGCAAATATTAAATTAGATCCACCTAGAAGTAGTGGTAGTAGTATATTTCTTTTTTCTTTTTTTATTTCTTTTATAAAAGATTCCGTATTTTTGCTTTTATTTGAAAGCAGCAGTAGAGATACAGACAGAAAATGCAGAGGCATAAAGAGGGACATGCAAAACGTGGATGTTGCAGCTGTATGGTCATAACCAGTCCTGCAGAAAGGATACGTCTATAATATACATATATCAGTAATGTGAAAGATTTGAAGTAGATCATAGTGTCTAGAAACATCATTTAGTGCTTTATCTCTGCTGTTGAAAATAGATTACAAAAATATGTCATGATCAAAATCACAAGACAGCTTGACAGCTCATGAATTGCTTAGCTAATGAGAATTTTGGATTCTAAAACCATCAGTCAAAATCTATTTTAACAGATTATGTGACATACACATACACACATAAAAATCCATCAAAATCAGTGCAAATGGCACTTATATCAAATTAGCTCAGGTGGGGAGGCCTTCCAGCCATGGTGTCAGCCATGTAATATTGAACTTTTTATTCTGTTTAGGAGTGCCTTTGATTTTTCCAGTTGTTTGCTTTAATTAAGTCATTGTGCAAAATACAAAAGACATTGCTTCAATGTTCTTCTTTAAGGCTAGAGGACTGTGGTTTTAGTCAAAATTGTAAAAGTCAATATTGCCTCAAAGCACACTGACAATACGACACTGACTTTTTCAATACTGATCCGTAGCCATGATCTTTTCTTAAATCTAACCAAGTTGTTTTTGTGCCTCAAAATAATCAAACATTTACCACAGTGTTGTCACATTATAAAACGGATTAAATGACTAATTTTTCAGCAGTGATCTGTAATGATTCTGGAGGCCACAGGGAAATGATGGGACATCAGATCACAAGTAGTTGGCATGGATAAACGACTTACAGTATATTGTTGTTTAATTTAGAGAGGCTGTTGGATAAACAGCTCTCTGCGTAGGACTGTAGCAACATGTATCTTTGCAGAGGATACATGTAAATCCCTACACACAGATCAGAAATGTTAGTGTCATGTTTCACAAGTGGCTGTCATTTGCAAATTGCAGATAAAAGTCTGTCAAATATGGCATCTGTTTCGACTGGTGAAACGTCAAAATGAGTGATAGAAAATTAACTTTTGGGAAACTAAAAAGTGTATTGTGCAAGACGGGCTCCTGGAAGGCTGGTTTCTGGTGTTAAACTCCACCGCTTTGTATACTCAACCATCCAACCACACCTCCTACCTATCACGTCTGTATAAGGATTCCTCCCTGGACTGTCCTCACAAGAAAAAGTACAGCACTGGTCATTTGTTCAACCATACGGAGTCTCTTGAAACTGTTACCTTCATCATCTCTTCCCACAGTCAGTGTTGGTTTCTTTTAACCATGACCACAACTTTTTGTTAACCTTTACCAAGCAGTTTTAGTTACCTAAACAAAACAAACCCTGACCATTAGGTAGCAGATCAGAAATCATGTTGTTTGTACATTATACAGTATGGTTTTTGGAATGTCTGCAAATGGTGAGTACATTATAGGTAAGGTTTGGGGAGATAATGTTGCTGGCAAATAAACTAGAACCATGTTTTTGTTGCCATGTTGCTGCCTAAGATTTGTTGCTGCAAAAACTATTGGTTAAGCTTAGGGCAATAAAAGGCAAATGGTAACTGCGGGTCTTTGACTGGATACAGACTCCGTCTCCTGCACAGTCGTATTCAGACCTGCATGAAAACCGCAACCCTCTCATTCATTTCAAAGGAGCTGGTCCATTGACGCAGCCGTGGTTACTTAAGGGGTTGCGGCAAAAACACCGCAGGATCCAATCCAGTACAAACAACACCAACTTGGCTAAACTTTAGCTTGCTGCATTGACCAGTGACAGAAATACAAGCACAAATCCTTTGTGGATTACTCTGTTACACTGTATTTCTAATGTTTACCTCACAAACACTGTGAAAGATGATGATGAAAGAATAAATAGTTGCCGCCATGATCCCTTTCCAGACAGATCTTGTCCCGTGACTATTATAAACCACTGTGCAGTGTTCTAGCATGTGACTCTGTTTCTCCTGGACCATCACACTGGTAAATTAAATAACATGCTCCCATCAAGCCAGAGGTGTAAATACCTGCTAAAAGTCTGACGCACTTTATGCCCATACACGACTCCACCCTCCACAACCTTACCACCACATAAAGGACACACTTCCTGCACTGGTACTAGACACTGGCTTTGGACACCAGAACCATCCAAAATGTACATAGTTCCCTAGGAATACTGTGCTGCATTTGATAGGTACAATATTGGCAAACCAATATGTGAGTCTAACTCTGATGAACACAATGAGCAGCCTAGCGTCAAAGCAGCAGAGAACTGAGGATGTGCGGGCACAAAGAGATTGGATATATGTGTCATTTGGAACACCCTCACACTCTGTGAAGCTGGGTGATGAGGGTTTGGATCAGGTTAACATTGTTAGAGCTCAGTTGCAGTCAGTCAGTCAGTCAGTCAGTCAGTCAGTCTGAGTGAGCACCCCAGCCAAGTCCAGCCCGTCCCACTTCTCTCCAATGTCTCCACCATAGCTCCGGGGCGCCACGTTAACCATGGAGGGAACAGGAGCAAAGATACTAAATATACCCCCAGTGACTCTTGGGTAATCAGAGTCTTCTGTCGCCCAGAGAAGTCTCCGTCTAATTGCACTCTGATTAGACGAGCTGCCAAGTCTCTCAGTGAAAGGCGTGGAGGAGCCTCCCTCATGTGCTGTTACATTGACATTGTCTCTATGCTAAGACACAAAATAGAGCAGATGGAGTAAAGTCAAGTAAAATTAACACACGCTGACCTCTGTATTGTTGCAGTTCACCATCTCCTGCATCACACTAGGTTGTCTATATAATGCCACATTTCTACATCTTTAGTTCTCTTTTAAATCGCAGGGGAGGTGGGATTTTTGTACAGCAGTAACTTTGAAAAATCTTCACTTTTTGTAATCTAACAACTTCAGCTACCGTGCAGCCTTCCTTACAAGCATAACAATTAGCCCTGCATTCACACCACCTTTCATTCTGCCAGAGTCAGGGGAAAGGGAAGAGACGCTACACAGCAGCCCCTGTGTTTAAAAAAAGATCAAATGAAAGTGAATTTATTAAAGACAGATATAAATATGATTCTCCCCCCTCCCCACCAATCTCCCTCCCTCCCTCTCCAAATTAGAGGATTCTGTGCTAATTAGAAATGTGTTAAAATCACAAAGGAGGGAGAGAGGAGATCATACGGTATTAATGAACAGAGACAGAGGGATATCATCCAATCTCCATCTCTATCTCCATCTCATCTCTCCCTCTGCACACACGCACTCCCCCTCTCCTTTTATCTGCCTTTGTTTCCTCCTCTTCTCAATTCCCTCGCAAACTTTGTTTCCCTTTCTTTCTTCTCCTTTGTCTTCTCAGCCCGTGCCTCCCCCCTTGCCTTTTTTCTCTCATACAAATTCCTTGATTATTTAATTTTTATCTCCAATTTCCCCCTTTCCCTTTTCTCTTGTTTTTCCCCCTCCTCTCTCTCCACTCCCCCGTCCTTCGGCAGTGCCAGCGCTCCATTAGGCAGCTGTGTTCTGGTTGGCGTGGTTGGAGGCCTGGCGCTGTGCCGTGCTCGGAGTGTCTCAGCAGCCCTCGCCCATCCGTCTGCCCGCCCAGCCCCATGGTCCTTAATTAATGAAAGCTCTGTTGTTTTTGTTTACCGGCCTGTTATATGCTAATCCAGCGAGCCCTGCATGTGCATACCCATCCTTCCTTGATGTCTGTTTGTACCCTCTCAGCTGATTAGTATGATCTCAACAGCCTCGACCTAAAGTCAGGTCTGATAGCCATTTAATCGCAGTGTATTCTCAACCTTTCTCCTCCTAATGATTCTTGCACATTTCAGGATCAGCTCACTCAAATTACAAAAGAACACATTTCCTAACTCATCCATCATGGTATCTATCCACGCAAATAGCATTGGTTTACTTCTATTCAGATATCTGTCTCCACCCCAGTGCAATGGAGATGCATAGAATTTCATGTGTCGTGTTCAGAGCAATATCTTTTTCCAAAAATTGTCTCTGTTACTCTGGACAATTCACAGAACACTCTGACAGCAATTCAAGTGGACTGTATCTTTGGTTTAAAACAAAAAGTGTAAAAAGTGTCTTAAAGCCCCCTGATTGACTCATCAGAACAAAACTTTTGATGGAAATAAAGTGGATGGGACAAGACAAGTTCACCCACTGAGTTTTTGAGCACTAGTGGTGCTATGGAGCAAAACACATACACATAAAGGGCAGTTGGTCAAGTCAAGAAACGTCATAATGCACCAACAGAGATTAAGAAGACGACTGCAAGCTAGTCAACATAGCACAGTTCACAGTGTACTGAATGTGCAAATGTTTTAACAGGAATGCGTTTTAATGAGCAACACAGTCTATTAACAAGAAAACTTCAAACAGCACCTTCAACTAAGATTCCTAAAGTGCATTTCAGTATAAGACATCTGTCCTGTTGTGTACACCACTGCAAATGTTATCCTTTGTGGAAACATAATAAGACACTTAATATTTTTAATCACTTTTCTGGGTCAGTTTTGGATCATTTTGAATATTATGTGGGAGTTTAATTCCATATTTCAAACTTGATAGAACTTATGACTGGCATATCTTCCATGGCAAGAGTGGCTGTATATTATAGAATTTCAAGCTATCTCCATATATATAACTGAAAATAAAGTGGAAATAATTCAAACATAAACCTAATGGATCATTAAATTATACAGAGACCTAGGAGTTTATGTTGATGAAGTATGAAGTATATCATTCAAAGAAAACTTTTCAATGGATAAAACAACCTCCACGACCAGCATCTCCTCCAACACTGCTACATGAGAAAATTCTTTCAGTGTTTTGATTCATGACGTTAAATCAGATTCCAAAGTAATTATCATCTGGTTTAGTGACTGTAAAGAATGTAAAGAATGTTAGCAGAGCTAATATCATACTGTTATTATACAATTTTTAAAAGTGTGAATCAATCAGGAGCCAGATTTTTGACTTGTGTTTACTACTTCCTTGTGTTAAGACAAATCAGGAAGTGGAGCAAACTAATGGCCAGAACACATGGTGTAAAATAATCAGCACAAAATGCTGGCATCAGTCTGAACAGGGGGTTTGACTGATGCACTGGATTTATTTGAAGAGCAAAATATGTTGAAGCCAACAGCTGTGTTATCATGAAAATGTCATTCTGAATTCTATTCTGGTAGGATGGCAAGAGGCCTGTGAATTATCTTATGCTGATTTGTTCATCATTATATGAACAAATTAGTATAAACTAACATAAATTGAGGTGGGGTTTAGACAGGGCTGAATGAACACATTAATCAATAAAGTAATTAAATGAGATAATTTTCTTCATTTGTGACATAGCATCTTTAAACTGGTGTACTTAATTCAACTGACCATTTCTCTATAAATACTGGGAAATGTCGTCAGTGATTTGTTAAGCATGACACCCTCTCAGCTGGGCTCAATTAGAGTGATGATTAATGACTAATAAGATGTGTTTGTGCCCACAGCCTCCCACCTCACCTGCATGTTTGTATTACACAAATAGTGTTTGACTTGGCAGTTTGTACAGAAGGTAAAATGGGTCATAATTTCTTATTCAGAAAACACTTTTTTTTTTCTTTTCCTGTAAGAGACAAAGTGATGAAACCGACACTCAAGAGACACAAAATCACCTACTAAAACTCCCCGAAAGAAGAAACAGAAAATGACAGGGTGGTAGCTGCGTTATAATAAATTTGTAAGTGAAGCACTAATCCTTACATGTCAACACTGTCTCTATCCAGATTTAAGCGTTTGGGGAAATGCAAGTGAAACAGTTCTGACATTATTTAGTGTCACAGACAAAGCTGCATTCCTGTGTTTTCAACTGCGCTGACTTGTAAACAGCGTGTAATGACAAGGCTTTAAAAGACACTCCACTCTCCTCTCTCTGTCAGCCAGAGTTCTAACCTTTCCTGTCACTATGAATTATGGGAAGGAGAGCAGCAGAGGGATGGGACGGCTCTCTGAAGAAGGATGAAAGAGGGAGATGGGAGAAGAGAGAAAGAGATGGAGAGTTGGAGGGGAATGACGGGAGACAGATCACAAACAGGAGCAGAGGAGGAGAGGCCGCTAAATGACAGAGGGAGCGTGAAAAGAAGAGAAAAGGGGGAAAAAAAGAGAAGTGGGAGGAGATCAGACAGCGATCATCAGAGAGCAGAGAGATGAACTTTCTTTTGTCTGTCAATTAGAGGGCTAATTTCTCTGCGGTTGGGGAAGAGAGTGCCCAGAGACAGGCAGCATTAAAGTGGAGCTCAGAGGGATAATAAGGGGCTCTGGGACCATTCTGCTGCTGTCGCTCCCTATCCAAACATTAGTATTACAAAGGCACTACATAACCTAAACAACATGGAGGGTCTACAAGAGGGCTTCCCACAAATACTCAAGCTGTGTCTCCTGAAATAGATGCAGATTAGACCACAGACCCCATTTGATGAAGATTTACTCCTGGGAATCCTGACATGGGAAGATTCCTGCTGTCGTGCTGGTTTATTCATGGACTGCTCCTCAGAGTCGCAACTATTTTGATTCTCAGTTGAAAATATAGATTGAAAATAGCAGTTTTGCCCTGGACTCCCTGATCAAGATGCCAGTCAGGCCCACAGACCTGTTTGCCACAATTCTGACTGGGTACATTTTGCTCAAAAAGGTCCTGTGTTTGTCATTTTTATTTTTTGGCACTCTGTGTTAGAAAGCTCCAAACTCCCTAGCTTTTTGTTCAGACAGAAACTGCCAAAAGCAGCGGACAATCTTTCACACAGAAGTCTGGACCAGAACCTAGTATTTGGCTGGACCTTGTATGGTCAATGTGCAAAACTAAGGACATAGTTGAAAGCTGTTGTAGAACTGCTGTAAGCAACTACTTTCAATGGAAAGTATTTAAGGCCTGCTTGAGAAGTTGCTAAATGTCACCAGGTGACACAATATGTTAACTGCCATAGTCATAGTATCATTGTGTTGTACTTCCATTCAGCCCATTATCTGTTACTTCTCTCTTACTCTCTGTGCTCACATATAAAGTATTTAAAACAGCTAAATTCCTAACACATTACTTGTTTTTCTATTTATGTTATGAACAGAACAAGTACGAAATCAGAATCTGATTTATTGGCCATGTTCACATACATGAGTTTGGTTCCGGCTGTTGGTGACTCTCTAGCTATCACTATGTGGCATAGTAGATGTGACTGGTAGTTTTGGTATACAGGGTTCATCTGCAGACTTCAGTAGTTTGACAGCTGAGTCCTTGGAGGTGCAGTCATTGGTGAAGACGGAGAAGAGCAGTGGGAAGCAGAGGATTTCTGGAATGATGTGCTGAACGTCACAAATAATATCCTTGCATAAATCTAGCAACGAAGGCACTAAGTTGGCAACACTGCCTGTAAAATGGCAGAGGTAACATAATGTTGCATCAAAAGGAGAAACTTGATTGAGTCTTGCTACTGCCTAAGTTTGTTTGAATTCTGTTGTGATATTTCCTGCATAAAAGCTGCTGTTTGACTTTAACAGCTAAACTGACAATCTCATATCAAAATAAATGTCTTGTATCTAAAAGTGTCAGGCAGTTACCGAAAGTTTGATTTCTCCAAGATTTATCAAAATTAATACTTGTCCATTCTGACACAGACTACAGAATTGTGGAGAGGGAAGGTTGGGCAGTGCAGAAGGAATAATTAGGTTGTGGGAAACAAAGACAGATCAGTTATGTGGTTGAATGTTGTACAAAAAGGGGGCTGACAAGTCACCTGTCGTGATTAATAAGATCAAATTTAGGACAGTCATTACAGCACAGTAGTTTCCTATTAACAGAAAAATATAATTTCAAGACACAAAAGTAATTATGTTTCCTTTTTTTCCCCCACAGTGATCAGCCAACAAGTGGTGAGCTCTCTCTCAATCTCTCACTTGTTTTTTTTTAGCTTGGCCTAATGTATTATAAATTATAGTCTGGATGCAGGTTGCTGGATGCTGGAAGCTGACATTTTTTGTAGCCCTACCCCGATCTGTGTGAGATCAGTCATCTCAGCAACTTGCAGTCTGGCTCCCAAGGTGACAAATTAGCAAAGTGTCACTAGATTTTATGAATCCCAATGAAACAGAAAGTCCTTTAAAGCTATCGGTGTCCAATTTGTAAGGATTGTATCTTGTCAGATTTAACTCCACAATGACACAAGTAATGCACAAACCCAGAGAAGATCAACACAGATGGAGTTAATAAACAGTTTCATAAACATCCTTCATTCAACCCTTGGATGGATACTTCAGCAAAAGTGTGTGTGCCTGTGTGTGTGTTCACATGCAATGTAGTGATCTTAACTGAATATTGATAAGTCAGGCGAGCACGCGGGTAAACAGCTGTGACTGGTACTTCATCATATGTGTGTGCATCACTCATTATCAGGCCCAGCTGCTCCTCCGAGACGAGTCATCAGACAGTGACCGCGCGCACACACACACTCACTCTCACACAAATTCATACACACTCACACTTATTACAGTAATTGACAAACAATTTTGACAGAGATCAAAGTCGCCAAACTGAACACTGCAGAGAGGGAGTCCCCAGTGGCTTTGTTGTTTGTTCAGTAAACAGGCCTCTGAATATTTGATTTATTCAACACAACTTTCTCCAGCATAAAGCCTGTTTTTGTCCCTTAGAGGGGGCGCTACCTGGGTAGGCCAACATCTTCATCCTGTTGCCGTGACAACAGAACCCATTGCCTTAGTAACAGAAGTCACAGGCGGAGCGTTTGTGGAGATGGATTTAAAAATGACTTGCATTTGTTTGGGTGGAAGGAAGTATTGTATGAAGGGGGCTTTATATTTGCGTCACAAGTCTCCTAGCAACCACACTTGGTGCCATGATGGAGGTCCATTGGAGAATTGGCTGTGCATGAATACTGGCTAAATATACTGAGGAAAGAAAGACGGAGCAGTCATTGTTGGAAAATTTAAACAGCAACATGAGGGAAAAAGAGGAGAGGCAAAAACACTGTTTGACACCAATGATGGCCAATGATGGTGGTTTTTAATATTATGCCATTCCTATAGATTGTGACCCGACCATACTGAAGGTCACAAAGGTCCCCTCCTGATAGTTAATTATTTTCCCTGTTTCTGTCCACTTCACCAAAACCAAAAATGAAACCGTTTTAGGAGGGAGAATGGTTGAAAGTGCAACAGAGTCAAAACAAATCAAAGGTACTGCAAAAATTCCTGGCAAAATACGTCAAAAATAGATCTGAGATATTTCAAAATATAACCAACATACAGCACAGATACACCAAGTTCCAGTTGAAAGAGTAATGAACATGGAATGTATGGGAGGAATCCATTTTTTACCTGGTTACATTCAGTCACAGTTCAACTGTTAAGCCTGGATGGTTTCAACATTGTGAAAAAGGCCTGTCTCAGATCCTTCAAACTGCTTGTTCTTCCCCTGTTCAAAACCAATATTCAATCCTCAATGAACAATTAGGAAAAATAACAAACTGTCGTCACTATAAGAATGACATCACTGGTCCTTTGTTCAAAGACTTAAAATGTGTCTGTGACCCGTGTCTGCCAAATAACGACAACATCAATAGTAACTTGACATTGTTAAAGTCCTACAAGACCTTATCTAAACTGGATATATGGTGAAAGCCACACTTAAGTAGCAGCAGCTTAAGTCGTCCATCCGTACCTCCTACACTGGAGGCGTTCAGCCGCAGTACTGCTATGCAGTCACAAGCATTTTGGCAGTGCTCAGAGCCCAAAGGACAACCGATGTAGTTCAGTCAGCCAACTGTCGTGGAATGGATTATTATATAAAAGAAGAATGTGTATAGTGATGATGCTTGGCATGTAGGCTCTGACCTCATCACTCCTCTTAAGAAAACAACAAGGCCAGCGCAGCAGGGACTTAACACCTAATGGACCCCGAACCTACAGGTGGGTGCTGGGGTGGAGGTGGGGCTTTTGGAATGCTATATGACCAGCAGCAGCGTCAGCATAGCTTCCAGGTGAGCAGTGTGGCAGCAAGCAGGCAGCAAAAGAGTAAGCAGAGCGCTGACAGCTTACACCATGATCAAAAGGCTTGACTGGATATACAGTACTGTTCAAAAGTACAAAGACACTTCCGATGCTTAGATTCTTCTCCATCATCAGCCCTAATAGGGAGGCATGTGATCAGTCTCTGATTCATTCTACAGCAGAACAACGAGCCCGAACATGGAGCCAGGGTAATACTGTAAAGAACTATCTTCAGAGACTAGAAGAACAAGGAGTCCTGCAACAGATGGTCAGGCCCCCACACATCCCTGATCTCAACATCATGGAGTTAGTGTGGGATCAGACAAAGAGACAGAAGGCACTGAGCCACTGGCAGGTTCTCTAAGATTCTTGGAACAACCTATCTGCCAAGTACCTGAAAATCTCAGTGCAGGTGTACAGAGGAGAACTGGTGCTGTTTTTGAAGGTAGCACCAGTTCACAGCAAATACTTACTAGGTTTTTTTCTTTACTGCTCTTTGGATGAATTTCATTGGTAAACAAAAACTACTCATGGCATAGTTTTTGGAAGCATCCTTCCTTTACTACATTTTATTCACAAGTACACAATACTATACACTGCAGTGAGAGGAGGATATCATGAGAGGACTCAATTTGACTTCACTTATTTTTTCATGTAAGGCGGGAAACCGAGCCTGAAAAGACACATCTGATCACAGTAAGACAGCTTTGTTAATTAAGGTGCAAACATATATGTTCAGCAAAATCTGTGAGAAACAGAAGACTAAAAAATCCACCTGAAATACATCTTCATTCAGTGCTCCTTCAGCCCCCAAATTTGCGGACGCACATTGCCAAGGAAACCGTCACTAACAACTAACATTAGCATCTGCAACATAATGGAGTGAAAACTAGCAAGAGTCAGTGGTTTGAACTGTTTACAGAACTAAAGTGACTGAAGACAGGCCACTTCATTTATCCCTCAATTCTAGAGCCAGAGCTGTGTAGAAGCACTGGATTTTTTTTCAGCACACACGGAGAAGGGACAGCTAGTGGACTATGAGGAGATACTCCCCTGAATTTGAATAGAAGTGCATTAAATTAGAATACACATCATCAACTGAGTTTGGGGATTGTCCTGATCTATCAGTCAAAAGTACTTTAAACTGCAGTGTGTTCTGTTTGTGTCCCATCATTTCTGAAATGATGTTTAAGTGCAGTCTGACCTCTGGGAATTAGATTTTTGGACAAAACTGTCCAATCAGTGAGCTACCTGTCAGTCTGTGTGACATCATGTTTATACCGTGTGGAACCACAACGACAGCCAGTAATTTGTTAATTTTTGTTTAAGTTGGTCTGGTTGGTGGACTGGTCAGTAACCTTGTTGAAAACCTTATTAAGACTTGTCAATATCTGAACCTCATTAGATCAAAGTCACCCTAATAGCTTTCATGTAAAAGAAAACCTATGATGTCTGGCTACCTTTGCACCAAATACATTTAACCTTTCTAAATAATGATAGAAAAAAGGATTATTTAAAGGATATATATGTGGTTTGAGTATAACAGAGAATACCTTGGTTTGTTTGTGGGTGTGGGTTTCTGTCCTGTCTTGTTTTTGATTGCATCATTTTTTCATTGCTAGAAGTCAAACTGTTTGGACACATCTGGTAGCTGGTAAGACAAGTAGCAGAAAAACATCTGCACAGACCAAACGGCACACTATAGAAACACAAGGACTGGATGGACTACAAATAAATGAGTACTGCGGTGATTGAAGGATGTGGGCTGTGAAAGATGTTTTTCCTTGAATACAGCCCACACAGAAATATACAGTTCAACACACACACACACGTACTGTATGTCTTTCGTTTGGATAAGGACAGCCCTGAAGGCCCTCGGGCCATCATTTATGTAGAGACAGGATTTGGTAAATTTCCCGCGTTTCACAACAACATCAACAGCCTGCTATAATACGTGGAACACAAGCAGCACAAATCCAGAGTCAGTTCTGTCATGCTTCCTACGTAAAGCCTCAATTCTGCCAGAGCTGGCCCCACAAACACAGCTGCTGCCACATGATTCAGACACACACACAACACACTCAGACGATGCTGTGTGAGTCATGTTTAGAAGATTCATTCATTTGTTTTTTTCAAAGCTCTGAGAGTGGACCGGATGTTCAAACAGAATCCACCTTCATATACTCACATCATCCCTTTGTTTTATACAGTGCTTTCAGGAAGTTATACTGCGTGCAGGTCACTAGAAGGTGTTCACGTTCATTGACCTTAGCTGGATGCACTGGACACCAAGATGGATTTGGTTTGCCTTTGTTTAAAATGTGAGTATACAAAGATCAGTTTTTGCCCTACTCTCTGTGTGGCCTTAAAATGACAATATCAGTTTTTCACAAGCACATCTTTTTGATTATTTACAGCTTCCACTGTTAATAACACTTACTGTTTTCATTGCCAATAAACTGCCATTTAAACCTTCACAGTAACAAACTATACTCAAAGTAGCCAGTATGCATTATGTTATTGAAATGCCTTACTCTCCTACAGTGCACTGGACTGGAGACTGGAGGTCACACCCACCCACCAGTATTTTAGCTATAGAAATGTGACCCTCCTTCAATATTTGAGATTGACCAAACATGTCATCATCTCCCTCCACAAGCTGATAGAAAGCTATGACCTGACGTGATCTAACGTGAGGTGACACGTGACACAACAGTGTTGCTGGCTGTCCCACAATGTATGCTCTCCTATTTACACAAATGTCAATTTGGCTCTGTGACAACCTCTGCTGCTGGCTTAAAATAGGAACAACAGTGCCTCCCAATTTCATGTTTGTACCATTTATACAAAATGGCAACAAGCTGTGTACATTTGGATACAAACAGGAGACTGGCTGACTGACCTCTGAAGTGATTAATTACTTCCATATTGTGTCAGGCTGTCTAAACTAACAGTGTAGCGAACCAGCTAGCTCAGTCTCAAGAAATGTATTTGTACCATTGCCTCCTGTCTTATAACTGCCTCCAAATCATTCCTCTCTTGTAAAGCTGTTCATACTCTGCCAGGGAAGGTTAAATAAAAGTAAATGGTACAGCACAGCAATAAAGCTATGGCTCTGGCTCCATTCCCTCTAGGATTAGCATCGTCAGTACAGCCTGCTATTGGTCAAAAAGTTACATCCATCCATCCATCCATTATCTATACCACTTATCTGTTAAGGGTCGCGGGGGGGCTGGAGCCTCAAAAAGTTACATGCCACAGCTTATCAAAGTCGAGCTCCAATGCAAAAGAGTTATGCTGATTTATGCTCTGGCATCTGTGCATTTGCTGAATCAAAATGAATTTTAAATGCTGGTGTGACAAGGCCTTCAGTCGAGTTTTCAGCAACACTAATATGGAGAAACACATTGTGTGTATCCTTTAGGCCCAACTAACATGTCAAATTTCCCTCCTCATAAAACATTTTCAAAAATCTTTTTTGTTTGCTTTATTATTTTGAAATCTGCATTGTTAACATCCATTTTTGCATGCTAGCACTCCACTCCTTGCGTGCCTTTTGTAGGCACATTGTTGTTTCTTGACACTTTGCTGCCACCAACTGTTGATCAGTGGATTAGCATGAATCCAATGACAGGAATGTGTACTGTGTCACCTGCATGCAGCTGTACATACATTTGCATCTGTGTGAGCACACTAGTATACACTGTACAGGGTACCTTTAATATAAATAACTACTTTGCCAAGCTTTAATGCTGAACATTTAATTGAACTGCACCTGACCATCAACAAAGCAACCCAGCTTTTAACAGTGAGCGAGTCAAACATTTAGGTTAGTGCAGGTTGGGTACACACCTTATCTTTAAGATGCTTCTGTATCTCAGACAGGGACTTTGACGTTTTCTGTGGAACACGTCTGCAGGAAGCATACAGACAGAGAGAGTTAAGCATATTCAGCTGTTGTCACTAAACGCATAGAAATGCAAGCTCAGCATGGCATTGCTTTGTTTAGCAGAAGTCAGTGTGTACCTCACGCTGCTGTTGCAGGCTCTTTGGGCTACAGGAGCTCGGCCGAACCTTCTCAGAAACTGCATGTAGTCCACCGTCGCTGTACTTCTCTCACACACCTACAGCAGCCACAAACATATAAACATGTTAACAAATGGTACCATATACGCAAATCAACACACCGGTGAGACTGATGATGAGAAGCCGGAGGAGGATGAAGATTATGGTGAGGGGGAAACATTACTCCATCTCCTGCATTTAAGGCAGCACCAAACTTTTCAGCAGCAGTGTCTGTGTTAATGGCACATACAATGGCATCTCCTTGGAGATGAGAAAAGCAGTGTGGAGATGTGGCTGGCGTCAGGTGGATTGAGCGGTAATTTTCAAGGGAATATACTAGGTGCAGTTCTCTGGAACAGGACACACCTGGAGAATGCAGCTGCATGCTTTTGTTCTGACCTTGTGCTTCTGTAACACACACACACACACACACACACACACACACACACACACACACACACACACACACACACAAAGGGCACACATATACCTATTTTGGTGGCTCATAATCAAAGTACAGTCCCTGTTGCACTGCCCTACATCCTTCCATGGTGTAATCCAGTGCAGCGGTCCCCAGCGGAGCTCCTGACATTGAGTCTTATTATAGACACCACACAGTCCAATTATCACTGCTATCAGCAGCCACAGAGCGAGTAACACACAGCCCCACTTATGTGTGTGTGTTTAGGAGGTGTGGGGGGGTGCATACTTCATATATCTGTGACAACACTGTTAACACGTGCAGTTCAGATAGAGGTTGAAGGGGAGACGAAGGTCAGTGATTATGAAAGAGGCCATAAGACATAGGGGATGTCTGGAAGACAATTTCTTTTTTTGTAGTTATTTTGTTTGTTTTTAACGTGTTTTTTCTTTCTCCAGAGGGGAGCATGAAAACACTGATCAAAACTACTCATGTGGACTAGCTGAAATCTACTTGAAATACTGAAAATAATGAAATATAAAGGTCATGAATATTAATAGTGGTAAATCCTACTGCCATGTATAAGTCTGTTATTTTGAAAATTCTTGTCATAAGAACAAATAAAGTTATAGTGCAGCTTCAAACCACTGAAATGTCATTGGAAGGTATGGATAAGTGTGCCCTGCCCAGCCCTATCTGATTTTTTATTTTATGTATTTATTCATTCATTCATTTATTTTTGCAGTGATTACTGTGGCTGCAAATAGCAATTATCAATAATGGTTTCCACAGAATCTGTTGGCTTAAACTGCAGGATTACAATCTTATCTAATTCCAGACGCGCAAATCAAACACTTAAATAATAAGGCTGCTGTTGGTTTGCCTCTCGATGCTTTCCTGCTTTTCCACTCTGTCTGTCACTCTCAGCCCATTGGTTCCAACTGAAGAATAAAAATGGTGCAATGTGTGCTGTGCAACTTCCAGTTTCTTCCTTTCACTGACCCAGGGTCTGCACAAGGCATGGGAAGATATGAAAAATTCATGTCATGATTATTCTGGCCAAAATAGTTGCAATAAACGATATTATCGCAATAATCACGAAAATGGTTTAAATGCTTTAAATGGCTGGTATAAGACAGCGGAGCTATTTGCTGTTTAGCTACATAGCCTACGTTACCTCGCTAACGTTAGCTTAATTCACCGGTGACCAAAACAGCACCGCAATGTAACGCACATTTAGATAAACTTCAACGTCAGTATAACTGAACCAACACTTGCTACGTTAAGTAACTGACAGTAACGAATTTTACCTGGAGTCCTTTGTTTTGGAATCCATAGTATTCCCACACACTCGATTAAACTTTGTTTTGCGGGGGAAACAATTGGCAAACCGAGCCTTCAGCCATGGTGACAGGCTCGGTATTTTGGAATGACTGGAAAGGTGCAGGCACCCCCTTGTGGCAAGTCAGTATAAATCAATGCTGGACTGGATGTGGGCAAGCTAGATAGATATTAACAATTAACGCCATTCACGATGATCCCGATGATGGAAATTCACTATCATCAATTCTTAGTGAGTGTTTTTTTTCATCGCGATGGACGATAAAATCGTATCGTCCCGTGCCTTGCACTGCTGTAAAGTTCAACATTTGGGGAAATACATCAACTTGCTTTCTTGCAGACAGTGAGATGATTGATATGACTCACTTTGTATCTCATTAGTTTAAACCATAGAATGGCAATCAAGATTATCAGTGTTATTGTTCTTTAGAGGCAGCACTCAGTGGAGTTTATTACTCCAGTGACTGGGCCAGGCCAGCTGTTTCTAACTGTTTCCTCTCTTTGTGCTAAGTTAGCTGGCTGCTGGCAGTAACTCTCAGAAAAAAGGCAAGTAAGCATACTTCCCAAAATGTCTAACTTATGGGATATTAAGATCATTGGAATGAATCCCAGGACGAGCTGAGGAACAGTAGTAGCAGCAGTAACAAACTAAAGCCTTTGGTGGCGTTACACCACCTTACACGGAAGCACACACAGCCGGCGTAAAAGGACACCTGTAGCCTACCACTACCTCTCACTGACTCCATTCAGTGGATGAGTGGCCATGTGCCCATAATTCATGCAAGACATGGCTTGGGATAACATGGATAGAGGCTCAGCAGTTTGCTATAACAGCTGGCCACTGCGTTTGTTGGGGACCATTATCAGTGGTGGATTAATTCACATTTGGTTCTCTAGTGAGTATTTGGTGCATCAGGATGGTGTGATAGAACCAAAAATAAACTACTGTGTGTTCATGGTAATGAAAGAACATGTCACCCAGTGCAACAGTGTGGCTCACTGATGTGTTTTGAATATATATATGTATTTTTTAATAGCGATGCAGTTCTATGGCAGAGAGGATTGCCTGGTAAGCCTGTTTGGTAATCCACCCATGCAGTCATAATTAATTTAGGCAACTTAGTCAGTATCTTAAATTTCAAGATCAGATTCCAGTGTTAACAAGTAAATCATTTAATTGTGACTGACTGACTTTTAACTGGTCTGTGGCTGAGTCTCTTAGAAGAGAGTGGATCCTTAAAAAAAAATCCTTGAATCCTAAATCCTAACATACTGCAAGATAACGGACAGTATGTCGTCAGCACAGATTTTCCATGAGCTAAAAAAAAAAAAGGCTTTAAATTGCAGAGTGTGTTTCCAGATACAAAGGTAGGATGCTGTTTTTAAGAGGAATCTATTCTCAATTTTAATCACACTGAATAAACACAGAAAAAAGACATTTAGCCAAGGGAAGAGACAAGCTTGAGCTCTCATGACGCAATGGATTTTCTCTGTCTTGTTCTCTGCATGTGCCTGTCTGTCACTGGTTTCTACTTCATCAGATCTGTCAGCTGTGATGGTCTTTTTGTTCATTGACCCTTCCTCCTTCCAAATGAGGTCTAATTATTCAAGCAGTCCTCTCTTTTACAGGCCCAGCTACCAGATCACATTTAATAATGAGGGAATGCCACCTTCAGCTAAACCTCTCTAAGCCTGAACTCTCTATCACAACTCGCCTATCAATCTCTCTATCACAATATCAACATCAAAATCGCCTTTTCATTTCTCACCCCAACCACCAAGGTTGCAAGAAACCTGGGTGTCATGTTTGATGACCAGCTAACCTTCTCGGGCCATGTTGCATTTGTCTCCCAGTCATACCACTTTGCATTATACAATACAAGAAAAATCAGGCCTTACCTCCAAAGGGACTTTGGTGAGCATCTATGATGAGAATTTCATAACTGAGTGGATAGTCGGCAGCTTAAACTGCCAGAATCAGGCCCAGCTAGTTCAAGAGTAATACCAAACTGTAGGTCAGTTAGAAAGAACTAAAAGTCCTAAAAACATCTCCAATATCCAACGAGAAATCTTTGAAAATATCAAGAATTCTAAACTGAGTTTGATGTGTTTGTTCCATATGGAATATACACCACTGACTGTGTTTAAGCCCAACAGAATTAATTACCACTCTTGGCTACAAAGGCTGCTGTTGCGCAGCAAAAGTTACATTGTGTTGCTTTAATTTACCTAAATCAAGTTGCAATTACATTGATACTGATTGTATCAGTAAAATGTTCACAGATTATATATTTGTTTTCAGCCAAAATATCTGATCTTGCACTACAATAAGCACTTTTTAAAGGTTATGTTTAAATCTCTTGGTTAAGGTTAGGGAAAGATCCTGGTCTGGTTTAATATAGAAAAAGTTCAGACACAATCTGTCTATTTACATTTAAACAAAACCCCTCACAAAATCCCTAGTGCTTTGTTAAAACCACAGATGGGATGTGGGGTGGGGTGTGAACCCTGGTCTCTGGTGAGACAGTAGTGCACTTTGTATGTCCTCCTTCCACCCCAGTCACCTCCCTTTGACTTCGCTTCTGTTAATAAATGTAGCTTCATTCAGTCAGAAAATACTTTGTCAGTGAACATAATCCAGCCAGAGATAAGGTTTAATACAAAAGGAATTTGCTGTTGCAGTTAAGTTGTACGGAGACGTAATTTCTTGCAGACTGGGTTGGACATGAATGAAAATAAATAGATAACAGAAGAAAAAGAAGAAAAGAAGAGGAAGGGGGGTGGGGTTGTCTGGCTGCTTGTGGCATCTCGCTCCCTCAAGCACAAAGCGACTTCCACATCAAAATGTCACTAGAACAACAGCTGCTACTCCAGTGATAGTCCTTTAAAGTAAACTTTCGACAACTCTCCTGAAAGCACACACACACGCGCACACTAACCCACACCGTGTCTTTAATGAATAAGACGGTGAGTGGGAGTGGTGGGCAGGGGATGGAGGGAAGTGAGGTTGTGTGTATGGGGGTGGGGTGGGGTGGGGGGACACAAAGTGCTGATATTATAGGAGGAAATCTGTGTGGGAAAGACAGGCAGTCAAACTGTCAGGCGTGAGCGCTGAGACGGAACAAAGAGGAACAGTGGAGACGATTACAGTGGCGTAGCAGAGTGACAGAGGCAGCGTGCACACAGAAGAAGATGAAGGGAGCGGGTGGGGGGGAACTGTGCCATGCACATCACCAAACACACCTCAGCACATGCACATTCGCTTGATCAATGGCAGAGAGGAGAGGCATCAGGATTACAAGGCCTCAACACTCTCATTAGACCGTGGATGCAGAGTGACGACTTCCACATCTGACATCACCCAAAAATATTACTGCTTCTCTTTTCATAGACCAGAGGGATTTTTTTTATTTATTATTTATTCCTTCATTTTTTTGGTTAACATCTGCAGGCTGCTCAGGAACCTATGAAATAAAACATAGCAAAGAATAACTCAGTGGGCTGGATCAGACGAAAAACTAATGCCAGCCATTGCAACAGAAGTGCAAACAAATAACGTCTGTTTTAACAGCTGCCAGATTCACTTCTCCTCTGACCAGTCTCCACGGCCACAGAGCTTCATTTGTCAATGTCAGCTGCCTTGAAGGGATAAAAAAGTATTCTACTGCCATCTTCTGGATAACATCTTGCATAACAAGACAGAATTAACTCAGAGGTAAAAGAATACCACACAATTTATCAAGTTTCTCAGAGTGGGAAATCAGTCTTAACTGACCAAAAATGATACATATTTGTTCCCTACTTTTCAGACTAGTAAAAGCAGTTTATCTACTTTCTTTACGACTATCTTGGATAATATGTAGGAGAACTACACTGATCAGCCTTAACATTATGACCACTGACAGATGAAGTGAATTACTTTGACACATGCCACCCACCTAAAGATGATTACAGACCAAGCTCAGCCCCCCATGGCAACAGCAATCCCCAATGCCCGGGTCCTCCCCCAGCAGGACAGTACTCCACACTTATGTGTGTGTGTGTTTTGTGGGGAGTTTGGAGGCCAGGTCTTTGGCTCTTTGTCATGTTCCTTGTGCCATTTCTGAGCAGATTTTGTGGAGTGGTGGGAGCATTTTCCTGCTGGGGGAGGCCCCTGCCACTGGGGAGTGTCATTGTCATGGGGGGATTGTTGTAATGTTTAGGTGGGTGGTATGTATCAAAGTAACATTCAGATCAATGAAGGTTTCCCAGCAGAACATTGTATTGTAACACAATGCCAGTGGTCATAATGTTATGGCTGATTGGTGTATGTAGCACAAAGTATACATGTTGTCTTAGTGTTAGTTTTGTATTGTGTGAAGCAAATATTCAAATATTTTTTCACATGTACCTATCTACATCCATCACTAAAGACCTCACCTTGTAATCATTGGTTGTCCCTGTCCCACCCCTGCCTGTTTAAGTCTCAGCTAGAGGGGTCATAGATAGAGAGGAAGCAGTGCTCCTGTCCCACACCCCACACTCAGCAGCCTCCTTGCATGGGGAGCAGTTAATGTCCATCTCACCTCATTGAGTGAGTGGTGGCCGAGCAGGCTCTTGGCTGGACAGGCAGGCTCTTCAGAACTAGCCTGAACTCCTTGCTCACCAGGCCTGTCCCATCAGGGTCACAGTCATGAGGGCTGATTGATACTTGTCGTCTGTGCTGTGGATCAGTGGCTCCACTTCTTCCAGGATGAGCCACTGGCCTGGATAGGAGGTCACCAGCAGACCACAGGGTCAGATGAAGATGAAATATTTAATGTCATCAGGAAGCTATCTTTCACACTTACTGAACATACAATGTTAGTGGTGTGCTGTTATAGACAAGCAAGACGAGCAGTGTTTGACCAGGAAAAAATAGACATGGAATTAGACCCATATCAGAAATTTCCAGTGGTCTGTCCCATAAAAGTGATCTGATACTGCCTGCACGTATTCATCATGTAAATTACTGCCTCTGTGGCTGCAGTGGACTGTTGTCTTTGAAGTTAGATTGACTACCGGTCATTTCTATCATATCCATGTGGAATGGCTATGTCCCATTGACAAAAGCTGGGCTTGTCAAAGGGGGAAGCATCATTTTTTGGATGTTTACATGTGCTTTTTGACAATCATGGAATCCTGGGTGACTAGTTATAGCTAACTATAGACATGTTCTTCTTTTTCTTTTTATTACCTAACAAAATAGAAACAGAAAACCAGAAGTTACACAATATTGATAATAAAATCATCAAACAAGAGACCTATCATTTCTAACCTCCTCCAAACCACTCCTTAGAATCAAAAATCAAGTCTTTAATAATGCACCCAAAACATCAGGCCCACAAACATTGTTAATATCCTTCACTTGTGACAAATTACTACGCATTATCTAATTTCATAAATCAGCAGACCGACAGATAGCTACAACCATTATTGGCTTATATCAGAAGGGGAACAAAATAAAGATAATAGCAAACAACAGACAAACACAACACAAATAATTGAAATTTCCACAGGTGCCATTCTTTCTGTGTGTTGGTGTATTTATTATTCATGATTACCTTTGGTGACCATACATAAGGAGTATTAACACATTTTCATTTTTTTAAAGGAACTTGCCGAAGTTATGTAAATCTCCTGATACATGATTGTAGTATGTAATGGCTGTATTAGTATTGGTCACGCCTTGCTTTGTTAGAGCTTTAGTTTTAATATAGCCCCACAGCAGATGGAGCAGAGTATCTTGAGAAAGCACCATGCTTTACATTTCCCTGTCCCCAACATTCTATTTTGCACAGCAGGGACAGAGTTTAATAAAATCTGTTTCCAATTTTAAATTGCCTTGTTTTTGTACAATGTAAGGGCTGCCCCTGTTTTTCCTCTTACCATTCCTAATCCATCATCCTAATTAGAATTATGTTAATTAATTGATTCATTGAAGGTTTTAAAGCAGTTATTTGGAAAACATGTGACTTGTGACTTTGTCTTCTATCCATTTCATCTATCAAGTCGCTTTAAGCTCACAATAGTGGTTGATTTATTAAAGAAGTTGGTTAATCTAAAGATATTTGTACATGATTTTACAATGTAAAATGAGATGTGTTTGTTGTTCTTTTGCACAGCAAGCCCCTGGAGGTGTTTTCATTTTCTGTCCAGCAGCACTGCAATAACCTAATACACCGCATGTACATATATATATATATACAACGAAGTAATATTAATGTCTAAGCACCGTTTTATACTTAGAGGCACAGCTGAATAAACTTGAAAACTTACCTTGTCGGCCTGGGTCCATGGTCGCCTGGATCCCACCTGCATGTCTTCTGTGGGAGGAGGGTGTAGTGCTGGGGAGTCGCAGGGCCTCACACGACTAGTTGCCCTGCTCCAGAGTGAAGCGGCAGTAGCTTGGCCATACTGTGAAACTGTGTGAATGTGGGGAGACGCAGGGATGAGGACCGAGGGTGATAAATGACACTGAGAGGGTGGATCAGGTTGCTAGTTAACACATGAACATGATCTCTCTCCCACCTCTCTCTGTGTGTGTGTGTGTGCTGGCGAATCATCACCTGACACCCCTGAGCAGAGCATACTGTGGCTTAAGTCTGGTTTTGTTGCTTCCACACGCTGTTGTCAAACCAACACATGCCACACATCACCATGACGCCGAAACAGAAAATTGTGTTTTTTTTTTTTGTTTGTTTTTTACAATATATTCACCAGGGTACAGATCTGTGATGAAAGCAGTAATCCCAAAAAGAAATACTGTAAAGTCACAGAGTATTATTAAGTAGCTGAAGCCCTTGCTGTGGTGAGGTGACCAGGTGCTTAGTTTTTAGGACACATTAATCAAGATTAAACTTGATCAGTGAGTTTCAGAGCTGGCAGTCGATCTTGTTATTTTCAATAATTAGCAACAGTAGCAGTTTCTAAGTTGCTTTTATGCAGAGCTGTTAACTTGCTGCTTGCTGTAGCCTTATATTTACTGCACATGAAAGTGGCATTAATCGAAAACATCTAACACAGAGAGAAAAGTCAGCAGCATATTTCCAGAAGTTTTGTCAATCTACTGAACTAAGTAGGCGACGCTTCTTTAATTCAAATGTCAATAATAAATGTTTTCTTTGATAACAATGGGATTAAAAGACAATGTGTTAAGTGTGAAATGTTCCACTGAGATTTATCAGCCGACCATATAGTTCTCTTTATTTTAGCATATTAGCGTGACAGTATCATTGTTTTACCATCGTTTTGTTCACTCTCATTGTGCTCCCATCACACTGTTTTCAGAGAAAACACTGCTTAAAAAAGCCACTGTCCATTCACTGCCCTGCAGTGCAGACAGACACAGTCAGAGACTGGCTGGTGAGCATAGTGAAGCATTCAGCAGCTAAAGAGCCAGATATTTCTAAAGGTTGCTAAACACTTAAACAGAGCCAAAAGGGAGAGTGCATACATCTTCAGGTGCCAGACACACCACACCAAAAGAATTAATGCTGCTCTGTCTCCTGGATGTAGAAAAGGCCACTGTTCGCCAACTAGTTCAAAATATCAACCAAAAAATGTGACAGTATATCAGTTTTGTGTTTATAGCTTGCTCTCAGCTTCAAGTGAGAAAACAAATCAGTTATTGCAGGTGTAAGTTGTGCTTTGAATGCAGGAATTGTAATTGCGCAAACTGCATTGTTGTATAGTTACTGTGTATATAAAAAGCTATATTTCTAACTTAGCTCAGATGCTCAGCCGTCATGACACTTCCAGAATTATGGAACATAATGTGGGACAAGTAGAGAATAAGTTACACAGTCACTACACAGTTTATTATTTATTTAAAGCTTGTTGGCATTAGCCAAAAATTTAGAATGTGTTCACGTTGCAGAGTTGACCTCTTCATCTGCTAAAATTCTTTTTTTTTTTGACCTTGACCTTGTATGTATCCGCTTATCAATTATCCACCCACTCATTTAACTGAGGGAAATCTTTTGTGGTTAAAACATTGTCATGTCTATATAGAATAAGAGAACTGAGTGTCCTGTACAGTCCTGATTTGTACCAGTATGTCATTTCTTTTAACTGAATTTCGTGGCAGAATTCCAAATTCCACCGACCTCTTAGCTTCCATTTCCCTTGGACAGCACTTGAGGAACAGACAAATTTTTGTAGACAGAAGTTCGACTTTTGCATACTAAGAGTTGAAAGAAAACACAGTCGTCAGTTATTGCCAGAAGACACAACTTAATAATAAACCAGCAAGCAGTGACAAAATACAATGCAAGACACCCAGGAAACAGAGACAGGCATGTATAAAACCCAAACAAACCATGTGCGGATATGGGCAGCTGAAGCCTTGCCAACGGCAGTAAACAGAGTGACAGAGAGAGAAGAAAGAACAATGAACAGAGAGAATGAGCAGTCGAAAAGAGGCTATTACGATGAGTGTGTGCTTGAGGTTGGTTATTTACATCCAATAATAAAGACATTCACAAGTGGTTCGGTAGAGCGCACGACTGGTCTGTTGACTGGAAACCATTGTGGCAAGAGAGGAAGAGGAGGCGCCTGCACAGTTTGCAGCTGGCGCCTCGGGTTAATAGTCAGGACTCAGATACTGCTGCTGTCGTGACACCACAGTGAGTAGCAGAATACAGTTAATGCTGTTGTGAGTTAATACCTGCCCTCTCCCCTCCTGCAGACAAACCTGGACCTTTCTGAGAACACAGGTAGAAAGAGAGGAAACCACACTGATCAGTGGTGATATGCATGGGCAATAATATAAGGTCTTGGAATAAGTGTGTGAATTGATGTGGGGCTACCAATCAGGGCAGAGTGGGACCCAGTTCTGTTAGCCCATTAAGGACTTGGCGTATCTTGTATAATGGATCAAATCCAGCCCAAAAACATCTATTCTAGTCAAAGGTTTAGATGGAACCATATCTTTCTGAGATGCATATACAATTCACTCTTTTCCAAGTGGATTCTGCATCAGTAAATGGTCTAAGGGAAACAGCCTGTGCATCGCATTAACAGCTGTGAAATTAGCAGTTCTTCCTGACAAGTGCAGAGGACAGGAAGAAAATGGTTCAGTAATTCTCAACACATAAGAAAGTCATACAGAGAGTAGCATGGCCGCTAAACAGTTTATCTGATCCCTGGATCAGTAGCCTTTGGAATGACGAGTCAGGCTTCCATGGGGAGTGGGTAAAACTTTTCTTGTAGCCTATGCTTGTTTTGGCATGCTATTCTTTGCTTACATCATGCATCAGTTATTACAGTTGCAGGTGTATACCACCACCCTCTGATTGAAGTAGTGCAAACCCTAGCTTGGGAAACCAAGAGGATTGAAATCAGGTTTGTGAGCTGGCTAGACAAACCCGCCTTTCTTCAAAATGTACTGCTACTATTTAGTGCATCAACAAAATGAAACATGCAAAAGTTGCAAGTTGCAAACACTTAGTATCAGTCTGGATGAAAATTCGCCTTCTTCCCTGCTGATCGCCCTGTGTTCTGAGACATTGGTAACAGTGTCCCGTACTACGCAGCATGTTTACATCCGGAACACAAAGCTTTCAGTGATTTTACTGAGGGCTTCCAAAAGCTTCAGCTTGTGTTTCTTTGAGTGGTTTACGGTGGATTTTGAGGTTTGCTTTTGGATCATGATCCTGTTGTAGTCAGCTTCTTTTTCACTCTTCACTTTCTTGACTGGACTGCAGGACACGGTATCCAGAATTTGTGAATGTTTATTTCAGTGGAATACATTCCTCCTCTGTTCAGTAGTGTTTCGTGCCACTGGTTACACACCCCTCAAAGCAGAACCATTAACAAGGTTTAACAGTTTAAGTAAGTGGGTCCCTTAATAGCGTTTTATCCAGCCATGGATGAGATACTGCGAGTTTTGAATCAATTCTCAATTATACCATAAAGAATAAACTCATCATACCCTCCTGAGAGCTAAGACGGAGTTTGAATCCTTTATATTAACCTTATAATGTTTTTATTTGAACTCAGTCCAGTTGTTGTCTGTTTGTGTTGTCTTTGTACATATCATATCTTATTTTTTGTAATCTATTAGCCAAGGTTCAAACAAACAAAAATTTTAAAAGAAAAAAAGCATAAGGCTGTTGGTCTTGAATTACTCCATCTAAGACCTAAATGTTCACAACATTAAAATGAGGGTCTAAAAATCTGCCTTTTTATACCTGGGAGACAATACATTATACAGTATATCACCTGTGTGTATAGACATAGCTACATCCACAATTGAGCATCAGCTGCTCATTTTTAGTCACCGGACAACCGCAATGTACTTGTAATTTAATGTGATTCATTCGGCTCCAGTGAAAAAACTGCTCCAGTCTATGTTTTGACACCAGCCCATTCATCTCACTGTCCTCTCAGTCTGATCCTGTGTGTTCCCTGGACTGTACCACTTGGTGGTGCTTAAGTCATTGATGACCCTTCAGATTGATTTCTAAGAAACTTGGGGACTCTCTTTTTCTCATTGTAACACAAACACACACATACAGTATATTAATAATATATAGCTCATATATTTTGTTTGGTGGCGTTAAAATTAATGGAAAAAATGCGATCAGTCAACACTTTACTTCCAGCTGTGACGCTGAGTTTGCTGATGTAGGTGTGATAAGCTTCCTCCACAGGCCTGAAGCCTGGCTTGGAGCCACTATATAGCCACATATTGACCCCGACAGATAAAAGGCTGACATCGGTGTTTGTAAAACTCATGACTACTTAAGCATTTGTTTTCACTGTAACTGCTCAATCATGCCTCAGCCAGCATATACTCAAAATGTTCCAAACTTACAAGCACACCACCCAGCTCTGATAACAGTTGTGTGTGGCCTGGAGCTACAGAGTGCCAAACCCCAAAACCTTTATTATTCATTAGTCCAGTGGAGCTCCCAAAGTGTCCCATGATGGTGTACATGTATCAATCGTTGCAGTTTTATCATTATCAGACAAAAGATATTTTCAAAGATGCATCAATGCCGAATGCAAAGATGCGTTCTTTAAATCGCGATGGTCATATATAACAGAAGAAATGGCCATTACCTGGCCAGTGTACATACAATTGTATGATATGACTGGCCGTGTAATGAACATTGTCTGTAATCGTACCAGCACCGACCGTTGTTCATAGATCGCCGCAGGCGAACAGCTGTGCGAAAACATAACCGCCGCCTGCTCAATACGCTATGCAAGAACAACACAGCAATAACAGCACACCGTGTGACAGCGTTACCGCCGCTGGTCACGCACGCGCTGAGTTACGCCAGCCATTACACTACGAATACGACTATCGCAATATAATTGGCCATTGCGCAGGGCTCCGAAACCGCTGCTCACAGATATTGCCACGTCGTCATTATTACTAATTTAGATTTCATTACTAGAGCCATCACCGCGCGTGAACGCCGTATATCAGCACGTCTGCATGAAGATAATGACTGAACCGTCGCTCATAGTTTATTATTCATCAGCGTGTAAACGAATAATGAACATGAAAAAGAGTTGTGGTTACGGTCATTTATCTGATTAACGTAAAAGAAGACCGAAACTACGGACGCTATTCCAAGTTCTCCAAAGCTGTGAGCGCTGATGTGAAATTGCGAGAATCGTCCATTTATTTACAAAGAACAGCATCGCCGAATAACAGTATTTGGCATTGCACTGTCTGCTGCAGCACCGTCTCTGATCAAAATGACTGTGGTTTGGCAAAAATTGCGTGTATCGCGTTTGTCTTCCAAAACTATTGATGAACAGCCCAGTCTGGACTGTTGCCAGAGAAAGAGAGACAGAGATGGAAATATGTTTCTGGTTACCTTCCTCGTCATCATCATCATCTCTCTTCCCTCCTCTGGGCAGCAGCCCATAGATCAGCACGCAGGGACAGGGCTGCTGCACGTGACCAGCCAGGCCACCACCACCGTTAACATCTCGAGTTCAGGAGGCGGCTGGCAGAAAATGGAAGACAGGAGAGCAGTGATGAGGAGAGACCACAGACCAACCTCGATTCAGTATTGGCAGCGCGGCGAACGTTAGCGAGGGTGAAAGTTTATTGATGCCTGAGATGTTACAGCAGTTGACAATAGTGATAACATTCAGGCCGTTATATCGTTAACATATTAGGACAGGTCTGCTGATTATTTCATCATTATACCTGTTGATGCAGCTTGTTTGGCCTTTAATCGAATATGTTTAAACTATTCAAAGCAGATTAATAGATGATTAAAATAATCACAGTTGTCCTGTAAGAGAGTCTTGGCATTAATAATATTTATGATGTTTCACTGTATAAAGTTATCAACAGTGCTGTTACTGTTATTGTCAAAGCTTTGTCAAAGGTGACCCCAGGTTTCGTTCCTCTTGCTTATGAAGCACATCCAGCTCCTCCCACTGGGCTGCGTAGCCAACCAATCAAATGGTAAAGCTTTCTCTCTTTCACCCTCGCTCACTCAGCGTTCACGCTTCTTTGCCAATACTACTGTGTAATAAGTCGCCGTTAATGCACCGTCATTCTCTCCATTCCTCCCTTCCTTTCTTTTACCCCATTCTACTTCAAAATTCAGCTCCTTCCGCCTCCCTCTTTCCTGGCTCTTCACCTCTTGTTTCAGGCCCACCACATGAAGTGTGTTGCCTATAGTCAGGCCGTACAGCAGCCCGTCATGCGCCCTCTTTTTACTCCTGCATTGCTGTTCTAGGGCTGTCATCTCTGTTAAGAGGGGAAGAGGTGTAAAGATAACTGAAACAATCTTCTGACATCTCTGTCTCTTCTGTTTGCTACTTTTAACATAATATGCCCAATGGTCCAGACTGTTTAATTTAATCAGACTTTAGAGAAGATAAACACCTTTCATATTATTAATAGACACATATATTTACAGCAGAATATAAAGTCCTATAACTTGATGTTTTTTTTTTTTTTTTTTTTTGGGGGTGGGGGGTAGATGTTGCCGTTGATTACTATCAAAAACATAGATTTAAAGCAGAAGGTGCAATGTGCCAAATGCAGAAATTTGCTATTCAATGTACGATGCAATGTACGATGGTTCTTTTGTAATAAATGGACCAGTTTCTCACCAGACATTTTCACATCATTGTGTTTGAAGTAGCGTAATTATACATAATGCACTTGGGTCAGCTCGTAGCATGACTTAATGTTTGAAACATGAATAGCTTTTAGCTTTGGAGGCTACAATTTTGGAATAGCGTCCATGAAAGACTATCATGTCCAGTGCTACTTTTACCACATAATTACCAATCAAGATAAATGACCTCATGAAAAGCCACAACTAACTTTTTCATGGTGCCATTTTATCACATTTTCTGTTCATTTCTGTATTTTACACTGATGAATAATAAAAACTATGAGAGAAAAAGCTAATAGAGCTTGGTTCCCTGAATCATTTATCATCATTACCCTGCATGCAGGACTGCAGTACTGATAATATACAGCTTGTAACTGTCCCGACTGCATTCCTCACACACTATATTTCATTTCATGGTGATGGCTCTAAGTTATTATAGGAAAATCTAAATTAAGCTAATAATGACAGGCAGCCGGCAATATCATCTGTGACTGTGGTTTATAGGGCCCCTGCTGTCATTTTGACCGGACTGATGTGAATTTATATTGCGATGAGTTCAGTATTCAGTAGTGTAATCAAACATGTGCTCAAAGTGCTGTGCGTGACCGAAAGCAAATCCAACGACATGTCTCTGCAGCAGCGAGCAGAACAGGGTGATTGTGCAGACTGATGTGATCAGAAATAAGCTGTGATGTTGCTGTCACACAGTTGTGCTGTTGGTGCACACTTGTGCATGTGGTTTTACATTCTTGCATAAGTATGTGTATATTAAAAGTAGGCAGAGTATGTATGTGCGTGTTTGTGAGTTGTGTTTTCCCTTTTGGCTTCCCTGTTCCTCCCCATATACCAGTGTTGGCTTTGTCTTGTTCTGATCTATGTTTTATAGCATGTGAATCCAGTGCTGAACATTATGATTGACCACAGCAGCACAGACAAGTATTCCTACATTCATCATTTACACGGCCAATGATCATATCCATGTGTACAGACTGTATATGTGTACACTAGCCAGGTAGTGTTGGCCATTTCTTTTCCTGTTATATAAAAATGTTTGACAGAAAATGAACTTTTCCCATCGCTTGCTTGGCAAAGTTTTATTTGCTTCTTCATTACAAAGAACACTGTCTTTTACTGCATTCTTTGACTGATGATCAGTTCATGCATCTTTTAAGAAAAAATATCTTTTTTCAGTCCTGAGTAGTGTCTGCAGTCTTCCTCACATGCTGCCCTCAGCCCACACCTGCCTGAATCTAAGAAAACAGGGCAGTGTGTATGTTGCCTGTGAGGCAAAACCCAGGGAAAAATGAGTTATCATGAGGGCATAGTAATAACTGACGGTAACATTTTTTTTCTTTTTTCAGTTTCGGGTTCAGTTTGATTAATTTTAGTAAATTAATTACCAAATGATTTTTTAACAGGCTTTGCTGAGCGTTGTTGAAATTATTCATGATCCTAATAACGATAATATGCTTAAGAAAATTGTTTATTTTGAAAATGTTACAAATGATTTAATTGAATCTATTTTAACATACTTGTGTTGTTATATTAATAATGAACATTGAAACAAATTGTGCCAATATGCTTGTATTGTACTATTCTAATTTTGTCTTTATTCCCAATTGTGGAAATATTAATGCCAAGGCCTGATTAAGTTTGCAGCTCTATCATTAACTGTAAAAGTAGTCATTTGCAGTGGCATTTTAAAAGTGGCATTTTAACAACATAAAAGTACATTTTTGCCTTTTTGTAATATGGGATGTTGCACTTAAGCAGGTCATTATTAATATCTCTCAGATCCTGTTTTAAAGTAGCTTGTCTAAATTTATCTGCCTCTCAGTGAAATACATGAAACTTTAAACTTTCTTTTCAGTTTCCAGTCCTGTTTCTCTTTCCTCCCCTATCTACTGTATTGTCTTCCTTTTAAAGTTCCTCTTCTCCTACAGTGTCTTTCTTTTCCATTTTGACTGTCTTGTCACCTTTACCTCCTGCCTGTCTTTGTTTCTCTGTCTGATGTGTATGTTCTCTAGATCCATGTCAGATTGAATTGGTCATTATCTGCTTTTATCCCCCGAAGGCAGCCATTCAAGTTTCCTGTGGTTATGTTTGTGTGTGTGTGTGTGTGTGTGTGATATATATATATATATATATATATATATATATATATATATATATAGAGAGAGAGAGAGAGAGAGAGAGAGAGGCGCCTGTCTGCTTCAATAATTCAGGGGCTTTCTGTGTTGTTTTGTGTTGCTCCTGAGTGTCTGTGGTGAAACAGGAAGAGAGGGGGAAGAAAGGAAAGAATGAGAGAGACAGAAAGGTTGAGGCAAGAGAAAGTTGTAGTCAGTTGTAATTGTAGCTCTTAGTCCTCAGTTTTTCTAAGCTCTGTTACTGCACTGGTGCTAGTGAAAGAGTTAAAGTCTGGCGTGACACTGAGAAGACAATGCTGCTTATCTTAATGTGGACGGCTGCAATGTAGATCACTGTTGTTTTCTGTAACGTAAAATGTAACTTAACTGCAGTATAATGTCAGCACACAGTAGAGCCTTAACAGTCCTCTCTGTTTATATAATGTGTTACATTTCATAGGGCTAAGCAAGGATTTGGTAAAATCTAAGAAGATGTGTGTGATTGGTAGTCTCTGCCATAAAGTGAGTGCAGCTACATTGTCCTGATGTCTGCTTCACATTACATAGCTGTAACATACAAGTACAAGCTCACTATCTGTCCTAGTTTGTACCCCTTACCTCTATAAGTATGCCAGAGAACTCAGGCTGTAAACAATGTGCTTGTGTGTGTGCATGTGTGGGTCGCTGACTCTGCAAACTGTGTTTGTGTCAGAGGTAAATTGCTCCAGCTCCCTTTGGTGTGGGAAGCAGCACACAGAAGATAAAATATTCAAAGCTGCTGTCC
>BRZM01003428.1:0-10271 GCA_033238685.1 Lates japonicus
GAGAGGGAGATTTGTGGGAACCATTTGAATACTAATGTATGATTTTTACCTCATAGGATAAAAGGCCTGGCGAGACAAATCTGTAGCTGTGGATTGAAAGCAGGGACTAAAAATGACATTGTCATTGAGCAAATATAGCAGCCACTTTTTATTTGAGAAGAGCAGAGCTGTGTGGGATCTCACTTTACATCTAACCCTCTAACTGGTAATCCTTCTTAAACTGCAGCACAATCAGACCTTTTCTTTTCTAAAGTGATAACTCTGCTTCAATCAGAGTGCTTGTCAGATCATGAAACATACCCATCTGACATTGTAGTCTGGAGAGATGGCTGCATCTGACAATTTCTGAAACTGGCAATCTGAAAAGTAAGGCCTCTTCACATAGAGATTGACCAGGTGTGTGGAGGAGACAAAAAGCTCAATTTTTTTTTCCATTTTTCACAAAACTACTTTCCTTCACTTTTCACTCCCAGTGCGAGGACACTAAGGATAGACTCTCCAAAAGTGTAAGCCTATATTTCCATTTTTATGATTCATCATATCTCAATGGCAGACATTTTGCCCTGCCACTCCCCTGAGTGTGGCCATTTGGAAAATGTATAAACACTTTTGCCTTGTCTCTTTGATCAACCCTTTGTATGAACTAAACTTACTGAACCCTTTACTGAACTTGAGTTAAGGGTTGAAATGAGACACAGATCTGGACAGTAATGCTTATTTTATCCCTTTCTCTCTTCACATCCAAAAGTGAAGTACTTACTTCATCTGTATTTTGTTCACTGCATTTTTCTGTACATTTTACCTCTTGCCTTGTAATTTAAAGCACCTTGTGTTTTCCTGTAATGAAATGTTTTATATAAATGGCACTGCCTTGTCTTAATGCAGAGATGGAATGTAATTAACAACATTTACTCAAGTATTGTTTACCTGGGTGTTCCCATTTTCTAAATTGGATATATTGTGTTTTTTGCTCCCCAATTTACAGATGATACATACAAAATCATTTTCTAATAAATTTGTCATAACCTACTTAACATTAGTTGAAATTAGCACTGGTGCAGCGGCACCTTACAACAGCAAAAATCTACTTACACATGAAAGTATCAGTAATAATAATAATATTCAATAGTATTATGGTGAGTGTGGATTTTAGTGATAATCCAATTGTGTAATGTATGATAATATTTTACAATTTTAACACTTCTGAATTATTTTTTCTTGGAACATGAGTGCTATTACACTGTGGTATTGATACCGTTATTGCATGAACTGAATACCTCTGCATGTAAATGTCTCCTGTGCAGCACTGTCCTTGTGAAAATAAGTCATGAATGTAGGGACCCAGATCAAGTAAACATGATCCAACTTTTCCAATACCTCAATTCAGGGTTGTATGGAGGACTAAAAGTGTCATGGAAATTGTTATAAAGCATTTCATTAACTGATCTAATTGGACAATAAAAACAGGAATCAATTGGGTAAGCACGAAATTTCTAGGGTTGGAACCTGCCGGTTGGCTGGGGCCTTTCTCTGTGCCTGCCTGTGTTCCAGTTCCCTCCCATTAATTAATTCATGAATTAAGGAGAGAAAATTGGAGATGCTAAATTACCTGTATGTGTGAATGTGAACATGAATGGTTGTCTGTCCATGGTGTAACCTGTCAGCTGGGCTTGCACGGCTTTTTGTTTTTCACAGTAAAAGCCCTGTTGTGTTTTGGAAATACAGTTAGTCACATTATGCCTGTGGTTTGATAGTTTGACACCTGTGTTCTTCCATGCCGTCCAGGGTTCCTACACATACCAAATACCAGTGCATTTAAACTGAGTCTGCAGCCTGGCATGACTGAACAGCAGGATCACAGAATTTTATAAAGACACTGACAAAGAAAGTGTTACGCTGACAGGCCGAGTCATAGCTAATTCCTGTTCCACGGAACAGTATAAGCGCCAATACACCAGGTTATTGGATTTGTGCAACACAGACCCCAACCAATACTCTTTGGGGGCCCAAAATTCCTACCTTCACCTACCCTTTTGTGCATCCGAGTCATTGTGCCATGTTTGGCTGCTGGATTGCTCATCAACCGAGACGAATTACCCTGTGAAATGGCACAGCAATGTCACAGCGTGGGCTGAGGTGGCAGCATGTAATGCGACCGTCTGATGCCATAGAGAGTGAGAGAGACTTTGACACGGAGAGAGGGGGGGAGAGACAGTCTTGCATCAGAAAACACTTAGGGATGCCAGTGGAGTAGATGAACCAAGGGATCAATATGGCACAATTATTGTACACACGCTGTAATTGATGAACACGTGGACTTCCTCTGCACTCTCTGCACCGTACAAGCCAATTCCAGCCCCAATCGAACTGGCTCAATAAGGCCTATTAACTCAAAGTGCTTTTATTTACCTGCGATGTAGGTCACCATTGGTAAAAGGAGGGCATCTGTATCTTTATTTTTGGGCCCTCTATAAGTAACACACACGGCTGCAAAGTGCTTTAAAGTCCATGATTATCAAGGGATGTTCCACCATGTCTATTCCTTTTCTATTTACAATACAACCCATTCAGCTCTTTCAGATTAACATTAGGCTCTGCTGCCGTGTATAATCCCTGAAATACCAGCTCCCTCAACTCAACTTCTTGTCATGCTTCCTCTGCAGAAAATGTAACACAGAAATAAAAATAGTCCCCAAATTATTCAGCTTCAACTCCTGCTGGGATACTTTAATTAAAACTGTTTGACGTTTGCTCTTGTGGACTTTGCGTTCCCACAATGACTGGTTTTGATGTAAGAAAAAGGACAGGAGTGACCATAAAGGTGACGCGCATGTGCTGGATCACTGAACTACCTCACCACGGGGCTATCACAGCCTCTCTGCAAGCGGCAACAAATCCACCCTGCGATTGGAGAGAGTAGGTAATGAAGGAGCCTGGTGCACTGTGCGGCCACACGCGCTCACAGACATCTGAGAGAACACACACACACACACACACACACACACACACACACACTTCTCCGTAAATAACACCACCACTGACCCTGACAGTGGTCTGATCGTCTTGGTCTGCCACAATCACCTTCCTCCAGTAAATCTATCTAATTAACTCAGCAGCTGAAACCGAAGAGTCTCTCCTCCAGTCAATCAGAGGTTTCTGCAGCGTAATAGTTTCTGACAGGACACAAAATTAACTGAATAAAATTAAAAGTCTTTTCGCTCGGTGTGCTTGCTTTTCTCTGCAGTATTAATTGTTGTTTTCAAAAGTGTTGGACGTGCGGAATTGATGGCCGTGGAAAACAATTTAGTTCAAGGCGGACAAATGGCTTTTAAGTTAGCTGCAAAAAACAAGGGCTGGATTTTCTTTGACAAGGTGTCACTTAACTGGATGTATTCCTGTACTGTGCAAAACGCCGCGCTGCCTCTGCTTGTTTTTCAAGCGCTCTATTATCGATGTAACAGGCAGATTGAGTGGAAAATGGGAAAAACAGCATGGCGAGTTAAGTGGATTAGCAAATTGCCTCCATGCCCTTTCACAGGCCTGAAATGTGCCTTTCTTCCTCTATACTTTTGATTCCTACCAAACCAAGCCCAACCTCTGTTGACCTTTCACATGTAGCATCTGAGTAATTGAATGAGAACCTGGATAAAGTTAATTGGCTGTTTCCATATACTCTGAAAGCTGCTGATAATTAATCAGAGAGAACAAAAGCCACTACATCACTACCTAATTATGGGTGAGCACTTGGCAGGCTCAACACACAGGATCCTCATTGGTGTGTTTTTTTCTTTTATCTGCAGCATGCTTGTGTGTGCGTCTGTATGTGTGTGTGTATCATGCAAGCATTTGTTACCTGCAGTTCTGCCTCATTACATTCTTGACAATGGGTTTTGATTACAGCAAGCACAACATTCTTCTAACACATTTCAGATGTTTGCAATCGTTTATCAAAATCTAATTACCTAATAATTATGGGGTGTCTGCATAATGTGTGACTGGGCTTTTCAGAGATGTAAAACTCAAGTTCTGACTTTTGCATATCAGTTATGAGGAAAAGCAGATCATTTGAAGAGCAAGATATGTCTCTTCACACATGCTGGTCTGACTGTCAGGGTTTTAAACACTGAAAATATATGTAAGTATTTTTAGCTAAGTATTGTAGTTACTGTTGTAAGGTTAATAACCATACTGCAAGCTTAGCTTTTTTGAGAGAAAACAGACAAAACAAGACTAAGGCTGGGTTCAGGCTAGCTTTAGCCCTCTCACTCACTCCTGGTAGATTACTTTGTAACGCAAACTACTGTGTACTGTCTCCTGTTTGTGTCATACGTATCATGACTAAAGATAAAGCAACTGCTTTGACTTGACTTGAGTCTGAGGAAACAGTCCACTTGGAGGACACTTTCCATACATGCACACTAGATGATCGTCTACATATTCTGAACACTACGCATCAAATCAAAATGGCTACATCCATGCAAGAAGAAAGCAAGCTCCCTCGTCTGCAAAAACATTTAAAAAACAACAGCGCAGAGACAAAGAAAGAAAGAAAGTGGTAATGTCAACATGCAAACACACTCACAACGACAATGCTAACATGCTGTTGTTTGACAGGTATGTTCACCATGTTCACCACCTCGGTGCAGTGTGTAATTATGCTAATATTTGCTAATTAGCACTAAAGATTTGAGGATGATGTGAGTTACCTAGTAGCCTTTAACTCGACAATATATACAGTAGCATATATGAATCATAACGAATATTTATCTTGTTTGATGACTGACTGATGTTTTTGTGTTTGTACTCCTTGCAGAGACAATTATAACCACACATGCCAATGTAAGATGATCAAACATGCTTTGATCATTTTACTCTGGCTTTTCGCAGAGATACAACCTCCCTAAGGTTCATACCTTAAATATAACTTCCTTTCAACATTTCCTGTAATTTTTCATCTTAACTGGCTTTTAGCAAAACACCTGCACAGGCTTTTTTTTTTTTTTTTTTTGTTAAGAGAGAAACACTGACGTGAGCCATTTGATTTGAAAAACTGATCAAACTCCTGCAATCCGCACACTGAAGTGGTTTTGTGTTCCTCCAAAATCAAATGACTCATCCCCAGATGAAAACATTTTCCTCAGATGTTCTTGTGCCCTGGTTTGGAACAATGGTTATGTCAATGCAGAAGCAAACATCACTACTCTCAGTCCAAAGTCTGCAATAAATAAGGGCCAGCACTATTTCATTTGCAAGATTATTGGATTAATTATCTCAAATTGTCGGTCCCTGTTATGACTCTGAAGATGAAAATCATCTTTTAGTTGCCCCTTGGTGAGATAAATAACAGCATTCCTTTTTATTAGAGACTCTCTGTCTTATCTTTGTACTAGTTTGTTCCAAAATCAATTAATTCATCATTTTACCATCAAAGACTTTAGTTCGATATCTGATGTTGTCATCAGCTTTTATTTAATTATTTTTTTAGGCAGGTCTATCTTCCAGATGATAGCAGACAAAGTCATCTTTAAAGTGAAGAATATTTTCCCCTTTCCTCTTTTTCCATTTTTTTCTGCCCAGCCCAGTGTGCCTGTGGCATCAGCCTTTTATTAAGGGATGTAATATCCACCATACCATAGGGCCAATATTCCTCAGCTCCCCCTCTTTCTTTCTTTTTTTGCACACACACATACCCACATGGCAGCAGTTCCATCTTAAAGAAATGAGGGGAGCTGGGGAGCAATTAGATTCAGCTGGAGACTTTTTAATGTGAATTCCTCCCAAATGCAGAGCTGCTTTCCTCTGGAGAAATCCCAAAGTCAAATATAGGATCTTTGATCATTTACAGCCATATGGTTTGGCGAAGCATGGACCAAAATGGTTTGCGTATAACGTGAGTACTCTCACAAAGTCTGCAAGGTCAAATAATGCTAAACTAATTCAAATGGCAGACTTCCCTTGATACAGATTCAACTAAAAAGTCAGGAATGAGGTGTTACTCCAAGGTGGCTTTCCTAAATATACAGAATTGTGCCTTAATATGCTCAGTTGGAAGTTAGTGGAGATGCAACCTTTGAAATGACAAAATCAGTGTGTAGTGAGGTTGGGTCTGACCACACAGATTGTCTGTCAGATCAGTTACAGAGAGGGTCTGTTGTTGAGGCCTGAAGAAGTGGCAAAGGATAGATATGGTTGCAAGTCTCTGACACTGGGATTAATCACAGCCTGCCTGGTAACTGATAGAGCACTTTGGTTATCTGCAGACACAGATGTGGATATGGATATGGCAAACTAGGCTAGTAAGACCGCACACTGTTATTTATTTTTATTTTTTTATTTTCTAATCTCTGGTAATGTCAGGCGTCAAATTTTCTGTCTAAGTCTTGATGAGTGATTGTTAGAAAACTGGCGACAATGACAGAAAAAAAGGCCAGGGCTTTGTTTACTTCCACATATTGTTTGAAAAAGTGTCTCATTTTTGCATTTCACCACCATGTAGTGTGTAGTTTGCCACCAACTTGTGTGGCAAAAATATGGTTATGGTAAGAAGAAGTCGGTGAAATGAGCAAGTCAAAGCAGTAGCAAATTCAAAGTGCTTTGTTGTTACATGTCAAAATGAGTTCATTCAAATTTGATTCAGAATCTTTAAGTAAATTGATTAATTCTGCAAGCTGTGTTTTCAGTTTCATACCACTGTTAGCGGTGCACCTGACAGAATTTTAAGCCCGGGGATTCGATGTTCTTTTTCAAAATTCACCTCAGGAGTTGTAGTTAACTTCAACCTCTAACTTTTTATTTACAGGCTTGCATCTTAGATTTTCCATCAAAGAAGCAGATATTTTCTCATGCAGCTGTTAATTTTTTATACTGATGATTCAAACAGGAGAGTTTCATCATGTCCATCTCAGCCGTAGATTTTTATGGAAAAAAATGAACTGGACTTCTTATAAATCACTTGCTGTAGTATCTGTGTATGGCTTCTGTGCCATGCTAAGGGTTAGGCAATAAAAATACTCTGATAAGGTTGGGAAAAGGTCATGGTTATATAGGGGGCACACACAATTTCCTGCATCAGCACTGAATGATAACGTAGGACATGACATGAACTGCAGTGTCACCATCTCCTCACTAATACTTTCTTCCTCTGGCACCTGCTCATTGCAACACGTCACTTCATTGCTTTAAAAATGTTGCTTTTTCCACAATTTCCTTAATAGCGATTGACAAATCTAGATGAGTACACAGAATGCCGCTTTGATTATGAGGAGCTGGCTTTGTTGATGAAAACCAAGATACATCAGAAGGTACACTGATCAAAGCAAAAACAATTTGGAAAACCAAATAGTCTAATCACACTTTTCTGTTACATATTGCTACAACTGACCAGTATGACAGGTGGCCCATTGTCAAACAGCATGTACCAGCATGTTCTCAGGATACTCAGTGAAAAAGCAGAGAAATAGCAAGATCAATTGTCCTCCTCCTCCTGGGCTTGATTGGAGAGAAATGAAAAAGCTCTGTATCTGTCTCAGAAAGAGCAGCCCAGTTCTCTGTTAACATGATCAGTGAAGCCGGCTTTGCCTTATTTCTTTCTAGAAGTGCCACGAACTTCAAGAAATAATGCAAAAAGGCAAAGAAAATGAGAAATGATTTCTGTCATGTTTCATACCAGATTTATCTCCATTTTAAAAAGACCCAATAAAAAGATAAATCGCTTGTCAAGATAAAACTGGAATGTAAATAATAGATAAAGTAAAAGTAATTCTTGACAGTAAAAATAAAGACACAAGGTTCATAAAAGAAACACAAGAACAGCTTGAAAATAATGACAAAGATCCATTTAAAATAGGCATCCTTTAGAATTCACTTTTCAAACATTCCTTTGAAAAAGACTCCCCAATTTTTTCACTGTCAAAAAACTCAACAGATGTTACCTTCATATTGTATATTTTTCATGAGGTGTTGCTGAGATGACGTTAATATAAAGATGTTTCTTTTCATCTTTTCTGAGGAAACCACAAGACATTTTTACATGTTTCCCCATCAGCGAAGATGGAAGTAACAAATAGAAATTACTGTCATTCTAAACTAGGATTGTTTTGTACTTTCTGTTCGCTTAAAGGAGTACTCGAGCAGTTCAGTGCTGCACTTCTACAAGACTGAGGAACTCACAATATTTTTTTTAGACAAATTAAAGAGAGGATGAGGTATTCTGAATTTGCCTCCATGTATGAGTCAGGCTCCAAACAATACTGGATCCTACATTTTCCATGATGCAACCCACAGCATTTTTAACACAGGCTTTCTATTACAAATTTGTAGTTATTTTTTCAGACTTGAAAAAGCAAGTACTTATGCTAGGCTAAGCTAACTGTCTCCTGCTTACAGTCTTAAATTTAAAGCAACACTGTGTAGTTTTTGCTGAGCAGCGGCAACAGCGGCCTCTGCAGCCACAAGTGGTAATTACAGGATGCAGACACATAAAATTCTTTTGGTCTCTAAGTTGGAACCGTTATGGATGCTTTAAGCAGCGCACCCCTAGAAGCTAACTGCTCACATACAGTAAACAAAGTCTATCAATCGCTCAGGCAACAAACACAAAATTCAGTGAAGGGGTTGATAGATGAAAGAAAGAAATACCAAGCTAACTTCCTCTGTGTGTGCACTTTACTCAAGTGTTCTTCTTGTGGGAGATATCCACTCATCTCAAGTTACATAGTGGAAGAATAGATGTCTGAGGCACAGAATGGGAATGAAAGAGTTGCCATTCTTCCTATTACAAGTCAGTGTACAATCAAAATGATTTTGATTCAAGGTAAAATAGTTGCTGTAACTGAGAGACATGAGAATGGTATCAATCCTCTCATCAAACTCTTATTCCATTAGCTACACCAGGGGCTAGTGCCGATCCCAGCTGACGTGGAGCGAGAGGCGGGGTGGAGTGGCCAGTCTATCAAAGAGACAAACAACCATTCACACCAACTGACCCAATCTGCATGTCTTTGGACGGTGGGAGGAAGCTGGAATACCCAGAGGAAACCCACGCAGACTTGAGGAGAACATGCAAACACCAGTTCTAACCATTGCTCCAGTGTGCCGCCCTCTGAAAGATACATTTGACATTTCCCAAAATGTCCAAATTATTTCATGAAATGTGAGTTTTTATTTCAAGTTTTTTGCTATATTTTCAAATATATCCATCACAGGCTAAAACTAAACTATCTGAACACACCAAGAGAAATGGACAGTGGTATATTAGATGTGGATCAAACCCAAATTTAATGTATATATTAAGAAATTAATCCATAATAGTTGTTTGAAAACTTAATATTAATGTAGAGATGTGATTGATGAAAAAGAATGTCATGACATTATGACAATCAGTCCCACTCAGTTTGAGTTGCATGAGAGCGATTATACTGTACAACCTGTTCTCTTTGAATCAACTGAACTCAAATGTTCTCAGTGTTCCTCCTCAATTCTTCCTTCAGTAGCTTCAAAACTAGATCAAACTTTTTCCCACTCATTACCAGGTATTTTCTGTGTCTGCTTGTTCCCGAGCTTCACTGAAGAGACGTACGTTTTACAGCAGTTTCTTTTGCTGCCCCATTAAAATCAGAAACTTCTCGTGTATTGTACTACTATTTCCACTGAAATTCAGTATTTACATTTTTGGAAACAATCTGAATGTGATTAGAATTCAGAATACATTTCTGTGGATTTGAACAAAGCTTGGCTGCATAATATGCATGTGTAATGGTATCTGATGCTTGAAGCAAACCTCAGGTCAGCTACTTGCATAAAGAAATGTCCCTAAGTATGTAGTAAATTGTAATACTGTTACAGAATAGCAATACTCAAGCAGGACATTTCATTACTTTCAGGGGAAATGTGTTCTTTTATTTCTGTTTCCTTTAAATACTCAAGGTCTGTGTTTATCCCTCAGCACTGAAGTGTTCTTATTCTAGGAGAGCGTCATCAAAGCCTGCCGTAGTGCATTTATAAAATTGCTGACTTGGCATGTTTTCGAGCACAGAGAGAGGTAGCAAGGTATTAGAAAAATACTCTGTCTCTTCACTCCGCGGAGACTTAAACTAAATTTGCTATCTGCCGCGCCTGCCTCAGAGCCACGCTGCTCCCCCCTCTGAGAGTGGAGGAGAAAGGAACGAGAGAAAAAAGAGGGATGAGACACAGAACCATCATAATCCTTAACAAGGGAAGTTGAGGTAAACTTTTTACTGTGAGTGCTTTTGTGTGTGTGTGTGTGTGTGTGT
>BRZM01003430.1:0-18052 GCA_033238685.1 Lates japonicus
GCACTTTTTATGACTGTGCTCAGAACTGTGTCAGATGTGAGGAGGAAAAAAATATTTTGAGTGGTGACGTGAGCAAGACGCTTTTTTAGGTTTCAGTGTAGAGACACAGTTCACTTGAAGTTCACAGACCTCCCACTCTCTGCATTTAGCTGTGCACCCATTATTCCACCCATTACTCGGCTATTTCAGTTCTCGGTACTGACTAATCAACATTAAAGAAAGGAAGATGTTTTTTTTTTTTTTTTAATCAAACTTCCCCAAAGAAAAATTGAGTCATCTTCCATTGACAGAGATATTTATATGCACGTAGAGCCACCAGCAGTCATAGCCTCTGATTTATTCAGTGTAAAAGTAAGCTGTGTTTTAAGGCTGCTCTATAACCCTGTATCTCATATTAACAGTCAACATTTTGATAATTTGCTAAGCTTGCATCCAAACACACTCTCCTGCTCTCTGCCCTCTCATCTCTTTCTTTCTCTCCTTACTGCAGGTCATTAAACATGGATTGTGAGAACCAGGAGAAGGATAAAGATGGTAACCCCTCGACAACGGGGTCTTTCAATAACAGCAACACAAACAACAGTGAGTGTTACATGAAATGCACAGGCAACATGTTTTCTTGGATTTACAAGTAATGACTCAAAACTGGCTAGCTGTTCTGCTTGTGACCACATATTTAAAGCCATAACATTTGTGTATGTATTTTTGTTTCCTTGTGTTTAGGTTTAAAACCTTCTCACCCTGATGTTTCTATTATTTTGCAGGTATTCAGACTATAGACTCCACACAGGCCCTGTTCCTGCCCATAGGAGCCTCTGTGTCTCTGCTAGTGATGTTCTTCTTCTTTGACTCAGTACAGGTGGTCTTCACCATCTGCACTGCAGGTAACTTCCCCTCTTGAATATAACACAAAAGCACTACAGGCATAGAATTAACTGTTCACATTTTCAGTTCGGTAGTTACACTCTGGGGAAGGCCTCTTTTCTGTGCTGATTATTGAAACTGTGAAGACCATTAGCTGCCCCATTAAGCTGACAGAAGACAACTGGAACAAGCAGTCCAGGTGTATAAGGTCTTTGGTCTCACTGCTGTGCTTTGTTCTTCTCCTCAGTTCTTGCAACAATTGCATTTGCATTCCTCTTGTTGCCAATGTGCCAGTATCTGACCAGACCCTGCTCCCCACAGAACAAGTAAGGAAATCATGTGGATTCTTTGTGCCTATAAATTCAGTTTGTTGTTGTGCAAACCGCTCCATGCTGTTTTGTATGTCTTTTACGGATATTCATAAATCTCTTTGATCTGGCCTATCAGTGTATCAGTGTCTCTTCAGTTGTACAACAAGAGTAAAATCTCTTTTAAAATGCAGATATATCATGTCTTTAGAAAATAAAACTGAAACTCTCTGCAAGATTTAGTTGGGTATAAGATGGAAATTTCCATTATGATTGGGGTTAACTCGCCCTTTAACGTTTGTCTTTTCAGTAAGTGCACACAAATCATTTTTGTAATAATGACCCTTGGGCCCAGGTATCTGGATGTCTGAGCTCTCTCAATCTCAAGCAATAGTAAAGCACATTGAATTACCAACAGCACAACCCACCCACTCAATACCCAATATGAACACCTCCTCTCTAGTTACAGATTCAGAGCCTCTGATCAGGTTTCAGTAAACCTTTGTCTGCTTTACACACCCAGTAATAACCCAACTTCCAACCCAAAACTCTTTTCTGCAGTGTTTAGTTTGTTGTTATTTTGAGTATCCTGGCGTGCTCTTAAATAAAGGCTCCACAGGCTGTATTTTGCTTGTTTATCTTTTATGCATCTCAGGTGCCCTGTCATTTCAGATGTCTTCTATTCAGATAAAGGATGGTGGTAATGTTTTTTCAAAACATTTTATCATCTCTAGAGGCTTACACTCAATCCACTCCCTCACCCATGCACATCAGTGCTCTCTCACCCATATTTGTTCTTTGCAACTGGTGGAGTATGCAAATACTGCTCAGTGGTGAAATATACCAGCCTATAAATGTTTGCTGCTATAAACCTTTTCTAATACTACACCTGTGTGACCTAAAGCATATTTCTTATTTATTGCAGGATTTCTTTTGGCTGCTGTGGGCGTTTCACTCTGGCCGAGCTGCTGTCCTTCTCCCTCTCTGTTATGTTGGTGCTCATCTGGGTACTGACTGGACATTGGCTTCTCATGGACGGTGCGTCGCTCTGTTATGACTCTCAGAAAAAGTTGTTTCAAGGTTCACAGAAAATAGCTGTGCAGCAGGTTGTGTGTGCCATAGGTCCTCATGGCACATTTCTCTGAACTGCAAGGCGCAGTATGGTTCACACTAATGACAGTAATAGAGCAGTAAACAGCAAAGAATGGCCTCCTAATTATCCAAGTAACCAACTATCAGAAAAGGATAAATGCATGTGGGGTGAAGTGCTGTTAGCATAGCTGCTAACTGTGATGCTAGATGCTAAACTTAATCCAGTTTTCATCATCTCCTGAGGAACAAGGAACTCGACTCGACATGACTCTTGCAGTACTATTTTCAGGCTGTTGCTGCAGTGTGCTGTATGCTAACACAGGAAGAATAGACTCATGTTTGTCATGTTAGTTGGTCTCTTGATCAAAGTTGGAAGCACTGACAGAGCAGAGAGAAGCGTGTGGGTGTGTGCAATTCTGTTATTTGATCCAATTGACTGCAAAAATTTGAAACATATTCCTGGCTGTCTCCTTCAGTAATGTGAACAATGCAGCCCTCCGACAAATGGAAACATGTCACCATCCCAGAACAAAAATAAATAAATAAAAATAAATGAAATTGGTAGCAGATTTTTTGAACTGTGAGTCAATTTTCTAATTGAATTTGACTTGGAACATGATCCCAAGAATCAAAATATGATTATAAAAATTGCAAAAGATGATTCCACACAAGCTTGACATTTTTACTGTGCCCATTTTTTTGTTTTTTTTATTCTGTAATAAACAACCTACACATACCACAGTCTCAGCAGTCACAAAACAAAACAAAAAAAGGACAAGAGAACAACAAGAAAACAAAAGACTAATTCAATCCAACATGGGATCTGGACAAACAAAATACAGAGATGTTTCAGTTCCCTTGTGGGTTCTAGTTGACATTACACCTGGTTGGAATGAATACATGCATTCAGTCTGCCATTAATAAACAGGTACTGTAATTTTATTCACACAAATATTCTGTGTTTTAAAACCCTGACATGCCCCATGTTTAAATTTCAACATCACCTCGCCTCTTATCAGGTCATAACTCATGCACCCAAAAGTGAAGTAGGACACGAGCAGAGAATTTCCATCAGATTAATCCATCAAATTAATTAGGCCTTTGTGCACAGTAATTAATGTTTCTTAAATAAACTTACTAAAATTCATTCCCATGTTGCTTTCGGCTCATTTCTGCTAAATTGTGGAACTTTGTTTTTAACTGTGTGTGTATGTGTTTTTTTTTCTCCCTGCAGCTTTAGCCATGGGTTTGTGTGTCGCCATGATAGCCTTTGTGCGGCTTCCCAGTCTGAAGGTGTCTTGCCTGCTGCTGTCAGGATTGCTCATTTATGATGTGTTCTGGGTAAGAAAGGCTGCAGTCCCAAACTTCACCTGCATCACAGCTGACATACGAGTCACTGCCATGAGTAACAGCAAACATATGAGGACACACTCCCATAATATTTATCCATCAGTAGATTTTACAACGTAGTAATGATTCAGCTTATGAAAGCCTTTGCAGACTGTGTAGTTAGCTTTGATAGCAGTGATTGCCACCGTAGCTGAACAAATACAAGAATGCTATCTACAAACACCTTCAAAAATAGAAAACTCAAGGAAATGAACCAGAATAATCACTGAGAGGAAGGTGAGCATGTTAATAAAGGACAAACTCTGTCTCCTTGAGCCAAAGCTAGGATGAACATCACTGTTTCCTTTTGAGAAATTAAAAATACTTGAGTGTAGTTGTCTTTCTCTGGCACTGGTTGATTCATTAATCAGCGCCTGCACTGAGCACAAAACACAAAAGTAATGGCCACAAAAATATGTCACAAAAGCCAAGGAGAAGCAGTATCTCATGAATTATTATTTTTGATATGAAGGTGTATATCAATGAGTGACTGAGGTAGGAATTCATTATTTTATTTGAGTTGTTAAAAAAACTGCAGGGTGTGTTTTTCATGATATAATTTAACCACGCTGAGTCTAACAATCAGTTTAGATTACAGATCGATCTGAGCACAGGAAAGCTCAGAGTGATCAAGAGCAGCACATGGCTTCAGATAAATTTTTTACTTCATTCAGGTAATAATAGGTTCATTCGAATAGCTGTGCCATTAGTTCTCAGAGAGGAATAATGAGTAACAATGTCACTGTCAAAAAGACACACAAAAAATGTTTTACTACAGGAAACTGACAGACTTTCTCTTAGATTTTCCCCTCGCAAATAAATGTTGTATATAACATTAAGGGAACAACGCATTGTCACACACAGATACATCTGGTAATGTTCTGCCACTGAGTGCATTTTCTGCAATTGCTGTCATCATTCCCATATTGGGCTCCTAGCAGCCCTCCAGCACACCACTGCCTTCAGTGTTATTTCCCCACTGACACTGTCCATTTATGTTCACAATAATGTTATAATAGACAAACACTGGATTCATTAGATGGATGAATCTGTGCTCTTTATTATTTGCTGGGAGTGCATGCTTTGAGAACAGAAGTCATCCGCATGAATATAAATCAGGTAAACAGGTGACAACGGGAAATTGCAGCCAGAGAACATTTTACCATTTATAATCTAAAGCTGAAGCTATCAACAGGAAATTATGTTGGTAGTTTCTCGAAAATGAGGATTTTCTTGCTTGTCCTCATATATCTGTAGATTCAAAACTTCTGAAGTTTACAACCCAGACAGACAAAATAATAATGTGATGAGCATTTATCAAGTTGTCAAGCTAAATTGCCTCCTGACATTTCCCTTCAGGTGTTCTTCTCAGCCTACATCTTCAATAGTAATGTGATGGTCAAAGTCGCCACCCAACCTGCTGAAAATCCCATAGATGTTCTGTCCAGGAAGCTCCACTTGGGGCCGGGGATGGGCCGTGATGTCCCCCGCCTCTCGCTACCTGGCAAACTGGTCTTTCCCAGGTAAGATTGATGGAACCTAAGTAGGAGGAAAGTAATGGAGTGTGTGATTGTGGCACATTAATTCACGATCTTTCACTCACTTTCTATTGATTAGATTCTGTTGTGTGTTGTGTGCTCTGAAACATTGAATCTCAGTTCATTGCTTTGGTCTGTTTTGGTTTTTGAAATGTAGTTTTTAGCCATGCTACTCGCTCTGGAAATGACAGTGTTGGTCCAGGGGGATCAAGAGCAGCACACGCTCTGTCGGTCTAACTCTATGGTCCAACTCTTTGGTCCATAGCAATATAACTTAACCACTCTTGGCACTTCATGAAATTTGGTATGGCTATTTATAGCCTTAGGACGTATACTATCCTGAATATTTTGGTGACCCCCTGACTTTCCGTTTAGTGCCACCATCGATTCAGAATTTGCAACAGGCTAACACTTGAGTTCATCACAGGACTCTTCTAAAAGCATTGATTTTAATTTGAGATTAATGCAAACATAGCATGGTAACATGCTTAATGCTGCATTCTAAATGTTTTGCAGTAGCTGTTGATATTGCTGAAACAAATAACTACTAAGTCAACTGACAGAAAATTAATCCACAACTGCTTTGATAATCAAAACATTTCTCTTATGTGATAAGAAACAGAATATATTTGGGTTTTGGATACCTGCAGATGACATCCTGTGTTTTAGGAAACTGTGATAGCCATTTTCCAGTCTTTTAGAGAACAAAACAAGTAAACAAGAAAATGAGTTGTTAAAAAGTTACAGTCCTAGTTTCCATGCATGTTAACATGCTAACATTGACATGTAAGTAGTCAGTAGCAGCTGAGCCTACAGCTGACTGCAGCTGAAGATGACACTGTACAGCTATACACAGGACAATGTGGAGCTGTCCTAAAATGGTCAGTAGTTAGTGGATAATCCATCTCTTTTACAAAGATGTTTTTGCTTTGGCACCACCTCAAGGACAAACATTCTTTGCCTGACTAGTAGTAAAAAGAGAAGAATCCATAAAATTGCCTGTTAACTTTTCTATCATTCAAAAATATTGAATGAATGCTGTAATGAGTATTATAGCCCCATGGTGCGGCTAGTGTGACTATAGATTTTTGTCTGGCTCAAATCTGACACCTAGTTGGATAAAACACTAATGACACACATGGGATCTGAGGTTTCTTGTATTGTACAACCACCATGATCCAAGTATTAATGGATTCTAGTTTTTAAAACCTGTCTCTGCCTCTTTTTTTTCATCCATGCAGTTCCACAGGAAGTCATTTCTCAATGCTGGGAATAGGAGACATTGTGATGCCGGGGCTGCTGTTATGTTTCGTCCTGCGGTATGACAACTATAAGAAGCAAGCGACTGGGGAAGTCCCGGGGCCTGGTAACATGTCCGGACGCATGCAGCGCGTCTCGTATTTCCACTGCACTCTCATCGGATACTTTGTGGGTAAGCAAGCAATCGATGTACGGATGGATGTAAAAGGTCAAGGGTTTTATTGTTTCAGAGTTGAGTATGTTTGGGGGTGATAGTTTTACTTGTTTGGGTGCCATTATTTTGGTCCAAAACTGAAGTGTAATCTTTCAGAAGGTTATGGGTTTTTGAGCTACATGTTTTTAAAAATTGATGATGTGATTAATGTGTGGCTCTATCTTCAGGTCTGCTGACTGCCACTGTGGCCTCCAGGATCCATCGTGCTGCTCAGCCCGCTCTGCTTTACCTGGTGCCCTTCACCCTGCTGCCTCTGCTCACTATGGCCTACCTGAAGGTACACTGATGGCATGGGACCGCAAGAGTCATTAATTTGCAAGAGATAAAAGTTCAGCTGTAGAAGTTTTGCAGAATCTAGAGCTTGTCTTTTTAACATTCTGTGACTGTAAAGAAAAATGGAAGTGTAAATATTCCAGGTGGACTCATGAGGTTTTCTTGATACAGTTCTACTTGCAGTTTTTCTTTTTTTTACATTAAGATTTCAACAGTGTAGCTGATCTGATTGTTGATTGAAATTCTGTAATCACTCATGCATCCTGTTGAAGTGCATGTTTTTCTAATCTGGGGACAATTTTCATGTAATAGTGACTGTATACAGTGAAATTCAAAAACACAGCAGATGAACTGTCAGACAGGTTAACAACAGCAAATATTCTACTAACTGCAGCAAAAAAGTTGCTCATACTTCATCACTTTCCAGATGTCACAATCTATTTCTCCTTTTTTTTTTTTAGATCAGGCAGTAGAGTCACTAGACAGCCAGTCGTCAATGATCCCTTCTCTGATCAGTCATTATTCAGGGAATTTCAGAAAGACATAAAAAGGGTATATAGGTTATTTTACTTTAGTAAAAAAGTGGAACAATTGTTTTCTCTGCCGATCCTGTCAGTTAAGATGAATCAGGAAACGTTTGATTCCAGACTCATGACGTGTGAACCTGTGTTTGTGCTCCACAGGGGGATTTGCGGCGCATGTGGTCGGAGCCCTTCCACGCCAAGACCAGCAGCTCCCGCTTCCTGGAGGTATGATGCACCCTGGGACAAACGACCAGCGCGGGGAGGACTGCGGATCCTTTCCCTTAATTATTAGAGGGAAGGAGAGAGGGTACACTCACAGTGAGGCCATGTTGTCATCACTTGTTCATGCTTTCCGCCAATCTTCTGTGAAAACCCTCAGAAGGACACCAGTGTGTGGATCACAACAGCCCCAACACAACTCATCTTTGGTCCCCACATCCTCCCCGTTTCATCTCCGCTTCCTCTTTTCTGTTTATTTCCTCTTCATTATAGCACATCCTGCCTGTGCTGTTTTTGCTCTGCCCCCCCCCCCCCCCCCCGTCTTTTTTCCTTTTTCCCTCTTCTATAGTTGGTCTCATTTGCCACTTCCCTCCCATGGCCCACTCCGTTCGACAGGCCTCTTCTCTCTCTGCGTTTCCCTTCTTTTTCTCTGCGTCTTTAATTTCCTCCGCATTAGTTTGTCACCGACTCAGATGAACTCGAGGGCCAGACCTCCCCCCTCCCCCCTTTTTGTGGACTTACGGTTGTGAGACATGGCTGGGGTTTATATATATTTTTTTAGCATTGTCGTGGTCATTATTATTATTAATATTATTATTATTATGGAACGATTTAAACAAACGTTGAAGAGGCGGACGTTGCAGTGGCACAGGACAGTGCTCGGGAGCAGCGACAACAGTGAAGGAGAAGAGTCTTCCCCCTCCACCCGTCTCCCTCTTTCTTCCCCGCTTTCTCCACCTGTCCTCTTCCTCATCCCCCTCGACGACGACTTCTCCCCAGCGCTCCCGCCCCTTCTCCCCCAACACTCCCTGCGAGCCCCATCCTCCTCCTCTCTGTTCATCTGCTGTCCCCATTCCCCACCCTCACAGATAACTATGTATTTTATTTAGAAAAGTTTTATTCTTGGCATATACAGAAATGATGCATTATAAATTGTTAAGCTGCCCCCCAGTGTTTGATGGGCTGCTTCTATTTGGTATATATGTGTACACATGTATTTGCGGTATCTTGAGTTTGTATTTGTGTTCGGGAGCATGTTGTGTAGGGTGGGAAACTGACGCCAGCCAACAGCACCCATTTTGGTTTTTGGCTGCCAGATGCGTCGAGTCGACCAGTGAGCATCCATCATTCGAAGGTTGTTTTCTAAAGTTTGTTGGCTTGTGTGATAGAAACATAGCTGATGGATTTTTGGAAGGAAAAAAAAAAGAAAAAAAAACATCTTCATCAGTTGCTGGTTGATGAAAAAGTTAGTTTCCTGCTCTAGTGTTAAAGTGTGTGTGTGTGTGTGTATGTGTGTGTGTGTGTGGGAGAGCGAAGCAGATGAATGAATGTTTGTTTTACTTGGTTTTAATTTGAAATCATGAACTTGTTTAAAAAATAACAGTGACAATAGTCAGGTTTCCAGTGAGCTGGGTGTTGGATCAAACTGTCATAAACACATGACATGTCTAATGGAAACATTTTGTTTCATCTTGTAAAAAAGAATTACTGAAAACTCAACAGGGGTCAATTTCCTTTTTATGAGTCTTTTTGCGGACAGGTGGAAATGTAAACAGTGTTTTTTTTTTTTTTTGTTTTTTTTTTTTTTCAAATAAATGAATGTTGAATTAATTTTAAAGTATGCTATATTACTTTTCATCATGAAACCTCTTCATGCATCATGCTGGGTTTTGTACTGCGTTTCTGTCATGCACATCCCAAATTTACACATATTTATGGCCGTGGAAACACTAAAAGCATCTTATGTCAGCTTTCACAAGTCTATAAATGTCTGAGCATGATTATATCAGATCATTTTTTAAAATATATTTTGACAAAAGACAAGCACATCTCATCTGAACTTTGTAAATGTCAGTGTTTCACCTCAGTCGATGAAGACCTGACTATTGTGAAAGTTTGGACTCAGAGCCTGGAGATGAGGGTCAGTGGAATATGAAGACGTAACTGTGGTTGGATTCATGTGTATTTCCAGATAAAGGGTTCTCTGGGTGGACGGTTAAATGTGTGTGCGTGTGTGTGTGCACCTGATCAAATAACATTATTAAGTCTGTTTGGACCTAGAGAGGGGAGAAAATCAGTTGTGCCCTTCAGAAGTCAAAAACGAAAATTAGAATTTGAAGCTAACCCATAGGATGTTTTTATCTTGACCTTTTGGTACCTGACAGTCTTACTTCTTTTTTTTCTTTTTTTTTTTTTTTGGTCCTTCCACTGTTTTGTGGTGCTTGTCAGTTAATATCTAATGTATACTGGAAAAAGTGCGGGTGAGCGCTCGGTAGAGACGTACAGACGACGCAGTTTGCAAGCTTTTTGTGTTTTTTTTTGTTTGTTTTTTTTAATTTGACATTTTTTTGTTTCGTTGTTTTGTTTTTTAACTTTTTTATGCTATCTGGCCGTGCATGTGAAGTGTACAGTGTATCATTTCTCAGACTGCATTAACAGGGCTACTGCAGTTTTGAGTCTCTGCTGGCTGACAACGAGGCACTGGACCTATGAGCTTGTGTCAGTGGGTGGGACAAAGGCAGCAGGTCAGAAAGACTGCGATTGGTCAGCTCTGACCTCCTCTTGACTGATTCACAAAGGCTGAATATTATGACCTGAATGCTGTCAGGTTGGGACGTTCGGCCTGTCGCTCAATGCAGTTGTCTGCTCAGACATTGTGGAACCACAACCCCATCACCTCTTCATGGACATGGAAAGAAAATATATAGATTTATATACATATATATACATATATATGTGTGTGTATATATACATATATAAATAACTGATGACGATCATGGTGATAACAACAAGTTTCTCTTTTTTTTAATAGAAAATGGTTTTCTTTTTACCCACTTCTTTATAAAGTTTTTCTTTCTCCAGTGCTTTATTTTTTGTTTGTTTGTTTTTGTTTTGTTTTTTTTATTTTACTTCCCGCCTCTTCTCCCCTCCAGCAGAGGACTCCAGCTCTGTTGGTACATTGATATTACGGCTGAATGGATTCTGTATAGAAAAATGGTGAATAAAATAAATTAAGAACTGTGTAGTGAAACATGAATCCTGAAGTGCTTGATCTAAAAACACTTTGTCTCCTTTTAACCCCTCCCTCTGCCCTTCCCCCTTCTTCCCCTCCTTGTTCAGGATTCTGCTGTAAATAAACATGACTCTAACTGTAACACCAGCGTTTCAGTGTTTCATTGTCTGTTTCACCTGGTGATTAAAGCCTTATTTGCATCTCTTCAGGAAGTCCTGTAACAATAAGAGCTTGGCTGCTAGAGAAAAAAAAAATTCTTGAGGACCCTGTACCTGCTGTATAAACTGTATCTGTAGAAATGTTTTTCTTGTTCTAAAGACAAAAAAGGTGTGTTTTACTTGCCCTGCCTCAAAGAAAGGCTGAACCTATTTTGTTTCCCCAAAGTAGACTCAGGGAAAGATGGCACTAGTGGTTAAAAAAGGTGAAATAATCACATCATAATTTGTTTGAATTTTGCGTAGTTTCACACTTGAGGAGAGTTAATCCAGCAAATCTTGCTCTGCAACCAGGAGATGAAGAAGCTTGTCAGGTATCATTCTACATAATTGATGGCTAAATATGATTTTGAACATCATCTGTCAGCCAGTGTAAAACTAGAGGTGTGATCTTTTCTAACAAACGTATCTGAATCAACAACAAGAGCAGAGTGGAAGATATTAGTAAGTATTAGAATAAACTGGCATGAACCTTTCTTGGCCTTGAAGGTCACTCACCAGCTCTCTGGATTCTAAAAATTTTCATCCTCAACTTCAGACTTCAAAAAAGGTGTTTAAAAGTAAGAGTTTGTTGTTTGTTGTTTGTGCCCCTCGTGCTGAGCCTCTGCACCTCTGTGTTTGGTCTCACAGTGTGGTTGCAATACAAGTGGCTTGCACCGAATATGTCTAACATCCTAGCCACACCCATACAAGAAAACAGTTTAGAAATGCCGGACCATCACTGGATTCATTCATGCACATGCTCTCATCAGTAATTTTGACAAGAACAACTATTTGATGTGGTCCATTGGTTAGTACTGTTGCCTCACAGCAAGACATTTAGATGGTAGACTGACGACTTTTTCCTGATGTACCCCACCCATAACTAGTTACATGCTGGGGTAAGCCCTAACTTCTCACCCTGAATTTATGAAGTGCTTTCTAAAATACATGGATAATTGTAATGAGGGATAACACTATGTATGTACTCATCACAGACACTCCAGCAGTAGCAACAACAGACAATGATGGCATATCTAAAATGCCTCAAAATACATGTAAAATGTACAAAATGTAATGAGCTGAGTCCTGATGCAGTTAGTGGGAAGACAAAGCTGGTCTGTTTGTGAAAGGGTTTCACTTGAATCAGATGTGGCAGCATGTTACAGTCAGGGAACTGAAAATCACACCTAACATTAATGTTGATACTTCTAATTTAAAAAAAAAAATCACCATTGAACAACTGAAGAAACCCTGTTGGAGCAGCATGATCAGACAATGGTCCAAAGAGCTTCCTGTAATATTATAGCACGCCTGTCTTCAAGTGCCCCTGTGAATGCTCAGTGGGGTTGAGTTCAGGTGACTGTGGAGGAAAGTTCATGACAGTCAGCACTTCTTGCAAAGCTTTGAGGTGTGTTCAGGGTCATTATCCTGCTGCAGTATGAATCCTTCTCCACAGAGATGAAAGTCAGAGGGTAGAGCATGTGTTTGAAGAATGGAGCGGTACTTCTCCTTGGTCAGGGTGTAGTCACTTCAGTGCAGGTGTTCAACTCCTTAGTAGACAAAACACCCTCAGACTTAAATATTCCCACCACTGTGTTTCACTGTCCGTTTGATTCACTGATGTGATTCTCTCCTTTTCATCTCCTTACATACACCCTCCTGTTGCTGCTATATATCTCAAACTTGGATTCAACAGTTAATATTAATAGGGCTTTTTCCAGTCATCCATTGTGAAATGCTGGTATGCCACTAGACACCTTTCTTTTAACAGTCCTTTTGCTGATTGGAGTTCAGCATTCTGTATTTAGCAAATTATATATCAGTGATGAAGCTGCTTTTCTGTCTCTCAGTGAACTAAGCTTGATGTATTGGTCTGCCTGATCGCGCTTTGGGTACAACTAACACATTTTCTGCAATACATTTTGGAGTTCCCTGCCCCTTCAGGACCCTTTAGTCTAACCACAATTTGACTCTGTGTTGATGCCATTTTCCTCCTCTATCACAATGCTACTTAGTAAGCACTGATCGGCTGGAAACTTGAGGCACAGCCTTAGTTGTAACAACACCTGCTGCAAGTTAAATGAGCCTCTGATGAGCAGATGAGCTCCACCTGTGTGTCATCTGAACGCATGCCTCAGTGGAAGGGAAGGATATAACTCAAGGATGTCTGATCTTTTTGATCAAAGCTCCAATTTGTTTACATTTGATTGCTGGCCTAAAAATAATGCAGTTTTAAATATTTCTTCTTCATTTTACATGACATAACCTTTTGTGTTCTTAAAATTTCTGAATACTCAAATCTTCTGATTATTTCCAGGTTTATGTGAAAATACTTGGAATTTTCAATGTGGTCTCAGACTTTTGGACCCCACTGTAAATAATATGTGTAAATAATAAGCTCTTCTAAAATGGTTTGAAAGGGGTATTTTCTGTCATCCTGACATCTCATTATTAGCAATTGTGCAAAGAAAAATGATGTCTAAACTGCACATAATGTACAAAACTGAATTTCTGTGTCGAGCCTGATCTGGCTCAGATTCACATTTGTTTTTTAACTTGGCTTTTGACAGGAGAACATCCGTTACAAAATATTGCTGAAAGAGAATTTTAAATCTGTGTTCTACTTTTCCAGTGAAATCTGTGCATTTGAAACAGGTGGCTGTGTTTTTAATATGCAGTGTTTTGGGGAAAACATTTTGCCTTATAGGAATATGTAGGAGCCAAACATCATCAGCACTCTCTCTCCTGCCCTGACATGGGTTTGATGAAACCACTGTCCGCTGACAGTCTGCAGAAATGTGTTTTCAATCTTCTCCAGCAGATGGCGACACAGTACAAACATCCAACAACACTGTCAGAGAAGTCAGAGAATTATGAGAGGCCTTGTGTAGGTTTTGTACTTGAACACACTGTGCTCAATTTGTTTTCTCTCTATGCATGAATATCACAACCAACATTATAAGCTCATCTTCCAGTGTAACCATCTTTAAGCAGAATTACAGAATCTTTACAGCTAAATCTACAAAAAATACAGACAAACCACAGTGGTATTAAGTTCATTTTTCCACAGCGAGCCTTCTACGAGATGTAGAAGCAGTCCAATAAAAGAAATAAATCAGGGAGTTAACTGAAATAAAAGGCGTGTTCTCATCAGAGTAAGGTAATTGGTTCCTGCAGGGCACTGGGAGGAGATCTTGCGAGCCTTCATGGGAAAATGGCTGCCTCAATGACAAACCAAAGACGCTGAGTCAAGACTTTATTGAGAGGCTGCTGTAGAATGGGGAGTAACATCCAGAAATGCTGAATTCTTGTCTCCAAGTTTGCACTGTACTGTGTGTGTAAAACCTTTGTTGTCTGTCTGATTCACTTTAGCTGCACAGTGATTACAGCTCTGTGGAGAATCGGTGTATTAAAATGACAAATGCAGGATAAATGGTTGTGTACGAAGCAGTCAGGAATGAAGAAAAGCATAAAGAATGACACTTTTCTGGAAAATGTGATTACACTTGCTGAGCAAATCCATTTATCCTGATCCATGAACAGTCAACTTTTAATGAAATGAAAAGATGTTATGAATAGTGATCTTAATTTTGACGACAGCAAAGCTGAGACATAGAGGGAATTGTGACTCTAAATTTGAATATTTAGTAAAGAGAGACGTTTAAACCACCAGACAGACAGAGAAGCCTGACCCACTGACTGGCTGCCTGGTTGGATGGATGAGGTGGATGGTGTGTGTGTGTGTGTGTGTGTGTGTGGTAGGGGGAGATGAGGGAGCAGGACACTGGGTGGATGGGTGGCGGTGGTGTTGGTGGGGGGAGGTTGGAGAAGGTCGGTGAGGTCAAGGCAGGCAGGGTCCACCCCTCTTCACCTATTGGCCGGGCTGCCCCAACGAGTCCTCTGTGCAGCTTTGAAGCCCTGAAGTGGACAGAATTCCACCACGGCCATGGGGATTGTAGCATGTCATTTGTAAGAAATTCTGGCGAGATGGTCCTAAAAACAGAGAGGTTGGCCCACGCCTGGAATGCAGGGTTTCATATTTAGAGGCGCTCGTAGGGTCCTCTCCTATTGATCCTGAAATTACAGACAGGCAGGTGACAGGGCAGCCCCCAATTAGTGAACAACTGGTGCAGGAATCATCTGTGGTTTTGATTTAGAGGGATAGCAACTCCACAATTTACACTTTTAATAGAGGATTTCTGATTTGTAAATTTATGGCATGACTTAAAAGAATATTTTTCTAATATATAAAATGTGCATTAATCCTGTGCGCAGTTTCTTTTGTTTAACCTAGAAAGAGTGGGTCAGTCATTTACAAGTTGTACTGTGCAGCCAAACATGATTCACACTCTTAGAAATGTATTTTAATTTCTAGAAGAGATCCCAAAGTTTCCAAAGATGCCAAATATGTCACACTGGGTTTGGGGGGAATGGGTTTAAATTAATGCAAAAGACACCAAAAACACTTCCTTTTTATGGACTGGTGCAGCCATAAAATTGCAGGAGTCCCAGGTTTGAATGTGTCACTTACTGTGTCACTTACCTTTTATACCTTCAATTAAGAGCTGCAAAAAGGCAATACAGAATATATATGATACAGTCAGACAGTTCAGAAAATAAGGATTTGTCTGACTTAAAAGCTACATAAGGGAAAAAAAGAGGAAATGTGTAAGTGTAAGAGGTTGACTGCACTTCCAGGATCCTGCATGACACATTAAACACATACAGTGGTTTTACTTCTCACTACAGCAGCAGACATATTTCCAGTCTAACTGGTGAATATATAACTGGGAGAAACTCATAATAAATTTCAGAGTCTGTAGCACATGAAGTCAGCCAGTGCAGGTAATTTAAAAAGTGCTGGTATTTATTGGCTGTGCCCCCTGCTCATGTTAATGGCAGAGAGGTTCCTTCCCCTTCTTCTTCTTCTTCTTCTTCTTCTCCTCTCTCTCCCAACCAGGCATTCCTGGCTTGTTTAAATAAGGCCTGCCTGCCTGGGCGCGGGTGGATTCCCCTCTGGCCCTTTGCCCTTTGACCTAAAGTGCATTCCGTATGTAAAGTGAGGAATTCCTCTGAAGTTCAGTTAATGAGGTTGAGTTTTTTTTTTTTTTTTTCATCCTTTGGACTCTGCTCGTGCACTCGCCCGGTGGAAGGGTGAAAAACAAGCTCGGGCTGTGAGTTATAGATGATTGTTGTTTGTCGTTGGGGGTTGAAAATCAGTATCTACCACCAGCAGATCACTATTCAGGACTTCTGTAATAATCCTGTGGGATCATGACTAATTGATTCAATGGTGGAGATTGTGGAGTGGAAGTGTGTAGGTTTGAGGAAGTGAGTTAGGTCTGTATTTGGTTACTGCCTCTACAAGTCAGTTAGTGGAGGGATACGGTGACAGTAATATTAATGAAATTATCACTGCTGCATATGAAGTTAAAGGGGTTTTTGTGGGGAGTTTTTCCACCTCCAAACTATGTCTAAGGTTAAAAGGTGGTGAGACAAATTTGGGATTTATGGTATTGAGCTACACAAATAAAATGAACTTTACTTGAAATCTGAACAGGACACACATGAACGAGTGTAAAATCACAAGTTATTATGTAAAGACGTGTTTCTATTTGGCTTTATAAAGATTAAGAAATTTTAAAAAAACGAATGCAAAAAAACTCCATACAATTAAAAGAAGATGGGTTCAAATTTCAACAATTTCCACAATAAATCATGTGCCAGACCCCACTGCTTTATGTTTAAAATAATAACAATAATTGTAGTTACATAATCAGACACTTTCTTCCTTTAAATATATTATTTTCTTCTAACCTTAGTGTAGTATTGAAGTGGTGACTCACAGACTCGTTTTTGTTCTTTTGCTTTCGTTGAAGGTGAAAAAATACAGGAATGATCATGAAGTACTGCTGTTGGACAAAATACAGAAATATTTCTTGTTTTTATTGACTGCACAGAAACAAACGTATATTCCTGTTGTTTGCTAAAAAGTCATTCAGAGACAAAAACAACACAGTGATGATACTCATCACAGGTTTAATTCCCTGTTGCACCTCTTCTGAACAAACTGTTATAAAACTTTGATAACAGAGATACAACGGAAAAAGTTCACCAATCACAGATATAGAACAGATGAAAATCCAGTATATTTAACTACGTTTTACAGCTCACATCTCTGACTGAGGTAATGTGCTGTTTTCTGCGGCCGACTTCTGAAACATGTCATCAGTTAAGAAATCATGTTTCTGAACAGTTCTAATAAAATGTACTCAAGCACTGTACTTAAGTATAATTTTGAGGCACTTGTGCTTTACAAGAGAATCTCCATTTTGTGCTACTTTCTACTCCACTACGTTTATTTGACAGCTGGAATTACCAGTTACTTGGCAGGTCCAGATTTTAGATACAAAATATGTGATGAACAAATAAAATATGAACCATTTTCATGTATTAAACAAACGCAACAGTGTAGAAAGTATTTTAAAATCAACCTTAAATATAGTTTACATTTTAATGAATTAATGATAACATTTCAATAATATCATATACATAATAGTAAAAAACCTTGGAATAGCCTGCTCCATATGATAAGTGCTTTTACTTTTGATACTTAAAGTATATTTTCTTGATCAAAGTGTTCTCTTACTTAAATAAAATGTTTAATGCAGGATCTTTATTGTGGCTGAGTATTTTTTACATTGGGGTAATAATACTTTTCCTTAAGTAGGTTAAAGGATATGACTACTTATTCTGTCACTGAGGAGAAGTCAGGAAGTATCAAGGTATTAAAATAGAACAGTCCTAAGAATGTTTTTTGAGCTGTTGAGGAGGGCCTGGGGGTCTCCAAACAGAACATCAGGGTTCAAGACAAAAAAGGAAAGAAATGTGTTGTTTCACACATCCTGCTCAATGAACCCCTGGGCCTTTAAATAGCAAACCATCAACATTTCTCATCAGATTTCCCAGGTGAAATCACGGATAATGGAGAGCAGACACAGACACACACACACACACACACACACTAACATACACGCACCCCCGAGCTCCTGGGTGAAGAAGTGTATCTGAAGATGGATGACGGGTCGAGGTTCCTCTCGCTGTTGTGCTTTAGGAGCCCTGTGTACTGTTGGAGACGTTGTAAAAGGCTGTGCCACCCAC